>JAXGGA010002685.1:0-116679 GCA_038373865.1 Uloborus plumipes
CGTGCAAAAGTAAATTACTTCATAGAGTATTACTAGTTCACACATGTAATCACTACCTAGAGATACAACTTCTGTGTTCAACTAAAAAAAACAAAAAGAAATATTGAGCATGTGTTTGAAAATGCTTGCTGATTCACTACTTCCAATCTTTCATTTTTTGCTTTCAACCCTGTACTTACTAACCATAAAAAGGACGATAGTTTTTTTTCACTAACATCGCACACTTTATAATCATCAAGAACGATTCACTTATTCATACCTCACTTTAATGAGTTTCTATAGAAAAGATATGAAAGAATAAAATCAAATTAAAATGTGTTTGAAAAAGTGTCAAAAACAATTCCCATAATGTATTAGCCAAAAGAAATAATAAATTTTGTGTCTGTCTTTGAAAAGTTTTTGTGTTGCGGCATTTTGCAGTACACTGACATCATTAAACTTCTTATATTAAAATATTGTTACTGTCGTTGGGCAGTATTAACATAAGGATAAAGAGTGGACCAAAAAATCAGATGTGTTTACAGAGTACTTCTTTACTCAGGAACATAAAAGTAACTGATTTTATTTCCATTAAGTTTGCATAAAGTTCGTATCAGTTGTTTTTTATATTGTACAAAAACAAATAACTTTCCAGTTGGAGATTCGCCGCGGAATGAAAAATAAATACATAGTATTTTAAAATCTGAATAACTAAGAACCTCATTTCAAAATGCTTCACTGTTTAATATTATTGTGTGACGTGTAATGCAAAGTAATACCTTAGGAGAATACAGTATATCATTTATCTTTCTTTATACATTTTAATAAATTACGGTACATAAAGCAAAAACTAGCAATTTAAATTTCAATAAAGATCTGTAAATATTATTTTCCTCAAACGCTCTACTATTTATGGATAAAAGAGATTTTCTATTTTTAAAACGCTTAAGTTTTTTATCGAAAGAGCCTTCTTTGTTTACCTTTTTGCTTTTTTTTTTTTTTTTTGAATTTTTTATTTGAAAAAATTATTTTTCTTTGTTGAAGCTGTTACTTTTTATTTATTTATTTATTTTTTTTGGTAAAAAATAACATTTCACTTCATTTCACACTCCAGGGTCCCCCGTACCTACCACAGCTTCGTGGTTTAACCGGGATAGGGCCCTGAAGAGCGCTCTATTCTTAATTTTGAACCAGAACCTAGGGTCGAGCAAACCCTAGGTTCTAGCACCCCCAGAGGTATCGTTTCACTTGGAGGACTTTGTGACCACGACATTTTTAACGCCTCCCAGCCACCATTAATCAAGGCGGTGGATCTTTGATCGGCCGGGATCGAACCCGGGTCCCTCCGGACACGAGTCCGACGCCTTACCGATCGGGCCACCACGGCCCCTTGTAAAAAATAACAGCTAAAACCGCTTTATTTTCTGTGTCATTACTCTTAGTTACCACTCTAAAATGCTGTTAGAAGAAACCTTTCTGAAAAGTAAGAGACGATTTCTATGCTTTTGGCGCTACTGCAGAAATGTATTCTAGTGGGAACATGCAAAATAATGTTCGTATAAATGTAACGTTAGTGAGAAAATACATGCATTATTTTAACAGCAAACTGTCGAATTTTGACTGAATAAACGCATTTCACGCATAAAAGAGAAATACGCATACACTTCAACTTTCAAATGCTTTAAAGAAAAAGAAACTGATGAGAAGATAAAGTTAATTTTACTTGAATACTTGGTTGAGAAATATCCGTTTTTTACCCTAGGGGGAGGGGGGAGAATTTTCAATACACGTGTTAGTAGTTATAATTCGTTGATGCATGGTTAATGCGTACTGCTTCGACAATCGGTATCCCCAAAATCAAAAGCGAAAACTTTACGTATCAGTCACTACAAAAGTATATAGTAGCAATAGTTTTTCTTGATTTGTTAAAAACTTTTAGGGGACCATTTTGAAACTCTCACAACTCATAGACTTGTCAAACTGCCTTAAGATTTTGAGTTACCTAAATATTACAATGAAAAAAAATACAGAAAAAGTAGAACACTGAAGCAGTTTTGGATACATAGCCAGAGATAAGGAAGCACGGGAAAGTCATTTAGGGAGACAGGGGGGGGGTCAGTTGCCCCCCCCCCCTGGCTTTGAGGAACCAATGTATTTACATATTTATAGTTTAAGTAATAATATCCAGAAAAAAAATTCTGCTGGTAAATCGGTAAAGAGGCCAATTATGGCCGATTAATCAGCAAAATTCAGTCGATTAATCGGTAGTTTGGCCAAATATACATAATCGGCAAAGAGGCAGATTAATCGGTGCATCCCTCGTTTATACCATTTGCACCCCCCCCCCCTGGATAAACTTGAAATGACGGGCCTGGGGAAGCAATTGCAAGGAAATAACTGAACAGCTTATTTGCTTGCAATTCTTACAAAACGACAGTATCCAGAAACTTTAGTTGCCCTTATTTGGGCCCAAGTCCATCTGCGCTTTCCGTAATTTAACAGAAGTCGAAATGCTTCATAAAGACGTTGAATATACCTTTTCAAATGGTAGTTAAAAATATTTTTTTCACCAGTGAGAAGTCAGCATTCATGATGTTTGTACCAATTAGGGAACCCGGAAAGTTACCCAGATATTATCTGTAAAGTTTCGGAATTTTCTTAAAATAACACAATATTGTTTTTAATATTATTTATTTATTTTTAAATGCCACACACCGACGGCTTTATATTTTTATGCAGTAAAGTTGTACTAGAACATTAAAAAATAAATAAATAAGTAAATAAAAAGCAGGAGCTCTTACTGGAAAATAATGGGCAGCTAATGTGCCTAAATTCTATCAATAGCTTATCAGTCAAACAACAAAACAGTTTCCCGCTAAAGGGTTCTAGTCTTCCTGAAATTAATATGGAATATTTCTGAATAATTCAGAAAACTTCCTATTAAAAGTCAGTTACGTGTTTAGAACTATTTCTAATTTATTAAGAAGGCTCCTAAAGCATTGTAGCAAATATGGCCGGAATTCAAACAAACTAGCATGCAAATACCGAACTGCTTACTATTTTCCAGCAATTCTACAAAGATAAAATGTACAAACTACATTCATTTGGGCTCAATCAATCTTGAAGGGACGTACCAAGGCCAAAATCTCAAATCCGTATCTAGCCCTTTATAAAAATTACAAGCATATGGTACACTAGTAGCTTTTTTTACAGCAACTGGAACCCTGCACTCATGCCACTTGTGTTAGCTGAGGAAACTCCCCCGCCCCCTTTTTTTTTCAAGGAAACTGGCAAAAACCAGAGAAATTCCGAAATGTAACTTGGAAATCATCAAAGAAATTTTAGTATGTATAATACATATATATATTCACGATGAATGACGTGCAGCAATTTAATTGTGATGATTGTACTTCAATTACCTAAATTATGCAGGAAAAAAACATAAACATTGGGCAAAGTATAACAACATCCCTGTTTTGCTTTATTAATGTTTTATGAATAACAAAAGCGGTTACAACTTTTTTTTTCAAAACATTCATTGCCTAAATAAAGACGAATAATGTTACAAATGAGAGTGAAAGCTATGTTACACTTATACTGAAAGTTTAAATGTTTCATTAAACGACTAAAATTTCTCCAGAACTATTTGTTGCCATCAAATATAAATGAAAGACATTTTTAAAATTATTTTCCTTCCTTCTCGCGTGATCGTCTATGATTCTGCTTCATTACAGAAGGGTGCTTTGCACCAGCAGGTTCTTTTTTTTTTTTTTTCATCTGCTTTTTCGTACAATGAGAAAACATTGATTTTTCCAAAGTTGTACTGTTTCTCGAAAGCGAAATTACAAATCGACTTTTAGAACTCATTACAAAATTCATTAAAAGGAGGTTTTATAAATTTAATTTTTTTTTCTCAGAAATCCAGGCATATTTTTGAAATGTAAAACAAAATTGACAAATTCTCACTCTTTAAAAGGAATTTCACTTATCAAAATATTATCAAAAAATTACTTCAGTACAAGGAAATTTTAAGAAAAAATCCTTATATATATTATTTCTAGATTCAAATAGCGTCTTAAGAAACTGCAGTTACTTCAAAGTATCGAACCATTTTTAGAAAAAGAACTAAATTGCTTTAGTGCAATAAACGAAAAAGGAAAATTGATTATGTGTGCATTACTTTGAACAAAAGCATCACTTTCAGTGGTAACCTCATTTCTAAATGCAATGCACTCTCTTAGATTTTACTATAATTCAGAACTGTCAACTTATATCAGCGACTTCTTCCCAGAATAAATAAGAATAATAGTGTCGAAAACTGGAAAGAGAATGCAATGAAAAACCTGACTATGCGTAGAAGTCTTCTTTTTTCCCGAAGGCAAATTAGAGCTCAAAATAGCGAGAAAGAGATATGACGTCAATAGCATTATTTTTATCTGTCCAAACTAATTACCAAAGACGAAAAAACATTTTTGGAGTGAAATGCTTTTTGAAACAATCTCCGCAAAAGTGAGAGAAGCATTTTGGGAATAAAAATTTTCAAGTCCTTTTAAATAAAACAGCATGATGGGTAAATACATGAATCGCATAACTTGTATTAAATGTATGGAGCCAAATGTGTCACAAGATAAAAAACAAGTAGAAATATATAATAGAAATTCATAAAAGAGTTAAATGAATGGATATTTGCACAATATACTCCCTAACATACGAAGGCTGTTAGAAAGTGTCTGACCCCTTTTTTACTTGAGCGAAAACGAAAGGGGAATAGAAAATCAAGCTCGCTAGCATGAGCTGACTTTGTTCGAGTGTAGGAAATTTTTTATCGTCTGTAAATAGCATCAGTTACTAGCAAACAGAGTTTGACTGAGTGAGTGTGTTACTCTCTCTTCCGATCTTTCAATTTCGAAAAAAGACGAAATGTTTTTTACACTAATGCTAATACACTAATGCTAAAGTCTTGCTTCAGTCACATGTGTTGTTTCTCATGGTAGGACTCCCAAACGTCATGTTTCACAGAACAACGATCTTTGACACACAGTAAGGGTGTCACAGGTCTTCCTCAACCACATTATTACCTACTGGCCTACTCAACTTATTGATTCATCACAGATTAAGCATGTCTGGGATCTCTTGGGATAGTAAGCTAGACAGCTTACGAATTTTATCGAACTACTGGTGCGTTTGCAGTATCTGTATCACGATTTGAAGCAGGGCATCGTACTATGCTTTTCAGCTTTATAGCTCGACTGTATCCTAACTTGTATCCAAGCTAGTCAGTCAATAGGGCACTAAAACCTCCAATAGTTTAGTATTTCTTATTTAATAAATGATCATTTTGCAATCATTTTCTTAACTCAATGTTATCTTAACTCAATGTCAGAAATTTTGTTCAATTCTGAGAACTCTTAAATACGTCGATTTTTGTTTTATATCATTGTACTTATGTTTGAAAGCTGAGCTGCTTATTCTGGTTCTTAATGTCTGTGTTTTACAGAGCCAATGCTTCATTATGTATTTTATTTATTTTTTTTTATTTTTATTCATTTATTTATTTTATTTTTTATTTATTTATGTATTTTATTTTTTATTTATTTATTTATTTTTCTTTGTAATCTAGGATAAAAGTTGTAACATGCAATTTAGAACTCGTTACACACATACTCTTACGTGTTGCACAATTTTTTTAATCAGAAAATCACTTTTCTAAACCTTTCATCCCGGTTCATGTTTATACTCAAGTGCTTTAGCTTTTATTTGCCCATTAATGCCTAGCCTCCCTTTTCAGGGACGGTCCAAAAAAGGGTCTGAATTTCCCCCAGATGAACATTTCAACCAAATAAAAGTGTTCAATTAGTATCTTGGTTTTGTTTCAATTCATTATTAACAGATTGCAGCATATAACCATTGCAAAGTGTGTTCTGTAGCAGTTTTAATCTGATCTTTATCAAAAACCACATCGTTCACAATCTCAAGAAAAAAAGCTGAGTTTTCAAAGTTATTCCCTGCTTCCCAGTTTATGTTAATTGCTGATTTTATTTCTTCTTGTAAAATGTCTTTTTAAATATTATATCGTAGGCAGAAAAAAATTTTAATAAAAAAAGTATGTACCCTCTGAGGTCTATCGCAACTTTTAAGTGACGATTTTTCTTTCCTTAAGAAAAAAAAATATGTTTTACATATTTATTTTTATTATTATTTTTCCTGTCCATTAAACACTGTTTGTAACCAGGATACAAAAATTAAAAAAAAAAATGTCAGGCATTAATGGGTTAAGGTAAAGTAAATAATAAGAAAGTGACATTATTCTTTAAAAAATATAAGGTTCTCATAAACTTATCGGTCGACAGTCACAAACTTGTGCTGTGAGTGATTGAGACTGTAAACTATAACAGTAACCATTAATAGATGCACTATGCAATCGTGAACAGACTGCAAATGCAATAATGCAGAACTCCAAACGCAAGCATAATTTCTTGAATGACGTGCATAATTTTATTGAATAAACTCGTTTAAATAAGTAACAGAATGAAAAAAAAATCAAAAGAGCAACATAGCAAAAATTTTGCTCATAAGTTTTCTGATTAAGTATATGCGTCAGAAGTGTTAAGTAGTAAGAATACACGTCATTAACGGCTGTCTAAAATCATAATGGTTTTGTTATTTGTGCGTGGGAACAGCCATTAAATGTCTCTAATTAGAATTTGATTAAAACTATTTATTGCCCCTACATTTTAAATAAATGATATTTTAAAAATCGTTTTTTCATTTTGTTATAGCATGTCATAGTTTGTTTTTATTCTATTTGATCACAGGAAGTCGTTTTGTAGAACTTGGTTTTTTGTTTTTCTTTGCAATAATGAGAAAACTATTGATTTTTCTGAATTGCACGTTAGCTAAAACGGTTTCACACGTTCTTGTATAGGTTCATTAAAAAACAATTATGCATTTGAGCTGAAAAAACAAATATATTTGTATTTAATTTTAATGAAACAGTATGTATATCTTTAAACTGCAGGATAAGTTGTTGATAAGAGATAAAAAGTATCTATAAATGCAAATCTGCTGCTATTTTTCATTTTTTACTAAGTACTAATGTGATTACGTACATATTTCAATTGATCAAATATTTTGAAACTTTGGAAATATTAGAAATGGTAATAACAATATCCTAACTATTTTAAAGAAATGTATCACATGATATTAAGGAACTTCGTGTCTAAGTAAAGCCATTAAAGCAAATAATTGTAGCAGTAAAAGGGATTTTTTTCTTTTTTCATTTCAAAAACTGACTTTAATTTACATTTGAAAATTACATTATGGCATTTTAAGTTTTTTATTTTGCAAGAATGGTGCAATATAGTAAAATATAATGGTTGTGCTTTTTATATTTAGAAAAAAAAGACCATCCCCTTCCTACATTAAACGTTTTGTCCCTTTAATGTTTGCGACACATACATCCTTTCTCAAACGTCATGTCAAATTTATGCAATAGATGATAAGGTTTCTTTAATTGGGTACAAGATTAAAGATAAAAAATTTCCAAAAGTTATTTTATTATTCCATGTGGTAATTTCAGACTCAATCTATGAAACTGACACATCAAAATGCATGCTCATAATTCCTCAATTTTGCCTAAAATAATATTTGTCATGTGGGTAGCTTATACATTTGTAAGTTCAATCTTTTAACCGTGATGAATGTTTTCATCGAACCTACCTATGTGACAACTGTCTTTGTATTTTTCTTTTACTTTTGGCTTTTTGGGAAGAATAACCAAAAAATGTAACCCTTATTTTTTAAAGCTACGCATGAGACAGTTATACTTTAGGGCAGGGCTCTCCAACCTACGGCCCGCGAGCAGATTTTTTTCCGGCCCGCGGAAAAAAATCTGTTTTTTCACTCTCCCCACCCCCCTTTTTTTTAAATATTTTTTTTTATTAAATTAATCAGAACAGTGACGATCTCATAGTGAATACGTCAAATAATAAATAAAAATCTCTTCAAACTTTAATGCAAAGCTTTTTAATTTTTTTTTTTCTTTACTTCTTTCGACGATAATACCCATTTCTCTTTATTGCCCTTTCCGAGAACAAGTATCTTTTCTCTGCTTCACATTCTCCCGTTAGTCCCCTAGAATTGGGTATTTCCTGTCCCCAGGGCAAACATGTGCGCACTCTTTTTGTCAGTTGTATTTAATTGGTGTCCAGCTCTGCCTGGGAGAGAGGCTGACACCAGATTTGAATGTTTATTGCTAAACTTTAATGCGAGATTCTGAATTTTCTGAAACAGTTTGGTAATTGTAATCGAAAGTCTTCCACAATTAGGGCTTTAATCCAAAACATCAAAAATTGCATATTTCTCTCTTCGTTTTTCATTTTCAATTTTTTTTTTTTTTTTTTTTTTTTTGTAATGTTCGTGCAACTTTTTATTTAGCTTAACAATATAGGGACGTGAATTCCCTGCCCCATAAAAGATTCCCTTACTAGAGAGGACGGTTTTCGAACATATTGGTTGTTTTTTGCTAATTTCAGGAAGCGGTTTAGCTATTTTCTTACTGTTTTACTTGCAAACCCAAGAGTATATTGATATTTTTTTAGTCTGGCGCTCTCAAGATTCACGAAGTGCATAGCGATCGTGGACAGTGTCTTTCATTTTTACAGACTGCTCTCTAAATTTACAAAATGTACAATGTAATGTTACAAAAAAACCATCTGAACTGAACTATGTTTGGACCGTTGGCCCGCCTCGCTTCCAAAAATTTTGCAATTTGACCCCCGAGTAAAAAAGGTTGGAGACTCCTGCTTTAGAGAATTCTTGCACTGTAGAAAAAAAATGTCGACCTTCCCGGAAAATAACGGGCAACTAATGTGCCTAAATTCTATCAGTGAACTGTTAAAACTACAGGTTGCACAAGGCACCATTGAGGGTGAAATATTGTCGGCACATCCTAGAGGGCACCCTTGACTCTCTACGGCACCATTGAAGATGCCATGTGGCTCCATGTGGCATCCTTTGGGTGCCTTGTGGCACTCCATGGGTGACACATGCCAACTCAAGGTTGCCATAGGAAGTCAAAAGGCATCTTCAAGGGTGCCATAAGGAGTCAATTGGCACCCTTGGTCAGGGGGTGCTACAACGTTTCCCCCTTAAATATACATTGCGTTCATGTAACATTGAGCAATGAAGGAACAATTTTTGCAAAAATACTTGATTTTCAGTAGAAAATGGTGGAAACCCAAGAAATCCGGGAACACTAGCCGGAAATATTAAATAACGTTTCAGTTTCTTTACAGTGTACTAGTTTCAGCAAACATTACTGCGTAATAAATATATTAATTAAAGTCTGGTTCCAAATATTACTTTAAAAAGCAGCTGGTTAAAAAGATACTGACACCTAAGTAGATTTTGTTTTGCATGCTTAAACTTTCAAGCTGTATATGCAAACAGTAATCAGCAGTCTTTCTTTACAAGCCGATCGCATCTCATATTTAAGACATTAATTTATTGGAAAGGGTACAAAGAAGGGCTACAAGGTTAGTAAATGGGTTTTCTAATTTAGACTATGATTCCAGACTTAGAATGCTTAATATGTATAGTCTTGAGCGAAGGAGAGCCAGAGGGGACATGATTCAGTTGTTTAAATTTATTAAAATGAATGATGTTACGGGGTTAGATTTTAGCACGGAGAGCAGGACAAGGGGTCATTGTTTTAAGCTGTTTAAATCTCAGGCTAATCTTGAAATTCGAAAAAATTACTATTTTAGCAGGGTAGTGGGAACTTGGAACAGCTTACCGGAAGTGGCGGTAAAGAGCAATGGAGTAGATGGCTTTAAGAGGGCCATTGATCTTCATTGGGGTCTTTAATTTGACTAGGACCAGCCAAGTTGAGCCCAGAGCCTGCTGCTGGTCGCCACATTTGTATTTGTATTTGTATATTAAGATAAACCTAGGGAACCAGGACATTTTAAACTTTTTTTTTTCAATTTATTAATACCAATTTTAAATCTGTTTTTCGAAACCAATATCCAACGTCAGTTTTAGGGTGCATTTTTAATACAGAACGCGCATTACCACGCATTTTTATACAGAATTCTCACTATACAATTCCCATTACTGAGCGCCCATTATATCCACGCATTTTTATCTAGAATGAAAATGATGCTGACGAAGGTTCCAAAGCGCATTTTTTAACCCTCGTGGGTCCCTCCCATTTCAGTTACACTCAAGACCATTGGGGTCATAAACCACCCCAATGCTTCCTTTAATTAATTTATTATTATTATTGAATGTTGCATGCATTATTTAAGTCCACACACTTTTTAGTGCTAAAAAAATAAAAATAAAAAGACAATCAAAGTAAAATTTAGTTTATGCATTCAAAATTAAAATTTTAGAGCAAAACTTACAATAACTGTAGATTTATTTACAACTGTTACAGACCTGAAAAAACATGCTTTTTTGCAAGTGAATTTCAAACACTTATGACATTTTTCGATGCATTTTCTGTCCAGTTCTCTTGGACAAAAGTTGCAACGTCCTCTTTTTTTTTTTTTGGCATTCTGGGGAAGTGACCCCAAGGGTTTTGTGTGCAAAAAATGCAATTCGGGAAAAATAAAATTTATTTTGAATAGAAAACTAGATTTTGAATAAAAAACTAGAAGAATAAAAGCCACAAAATGCCATTAAAAACAAATAGTTTATTAACAAGATATATTAAACAGAAATTGCATCGGGGTCCCATATGACCCTCAAAGAACCCACGAGGGTTAAACTGAACGCGCATTACCGCGCATTTTTATACAGAATTCCCATTATACAATTCACATTACAGAAAGCCCATTATATCCACGCATTTTTTATACAGAATGAAAATGATGCTGACGAAGTTTCTAAAGCACATTTTTATACTAAACGTGCATTACCACGCATTTGTATACAGAAGTCCCATTATACAATTCCCATTAGCAGAACGCCCATTATACCACGCATTTTTTGTACAGAATGAAAATGATGCTGACGAAGGTTCCAGAAGATAGATTTTTCTTTTGAGCATAACAATGAACCACGTGAATTAGTTTCGATGGACGCATATGATCCGATTGCAGAAAGTTGTGGACCACTGCCCTGTGGCAAAAAACAATGAAAAAGATCAACGCAAACCTTCGGGGATAAAGATATTATTTTGTATTAAAGCGTACACAAAATGCACACATGTTATATGCGTGAAAGCAGATTCAAACTTAAAAGCACAAACGAACAGAAACACTGTAGACACGAGTTTTAGCGTTCATGGAACTCTTTTTTCAATGCAAAAAAAAATGAGCATATTTGCGACAAAACATCTGACAAAAGAGCCTTGGGCCTTTGTCGGATGCCTTGTCATCCACAAGCCCAAAATTGAAACTGGGGTTTCTTGCAATGCCAAAACGCATGTCTGCATTGTTCCTGCACATTTGTGCTTTAACGTTGTTTCAATTTGCTTTATTTTTTCAAGCACAAAGGCATTTATATATTTCATATCACTTGATAAACTTTTCCAGAAAAATGTAGCAATATAGTTTTTGTAGGCACACACACATATATATATATAAGCAAGTAAATTATTAATTCCAATATCCAGTTCTTCTCTCTTTAATGTTACTCATTTACCAAAGAATAACACCATATCGTCAATTTCAGTGCTGTGGAAGAGTTTATCGGAAAACGATACACTGATGTGCAGTTACCATAAATGTAGCTTTTTGTTTTACCGCACTAAAACGAAAGAAATCAGTGTAGGCCTTAAAAAAGATCAAATCGATCGTCCCCTTTGTGATTTAGAAAACTATATCATTACGCTTAATTTCAAAAGTTGTGAAACTAGTTTAATGAAATCATTTTGCACACGAATATTTTAGAATGAAGTAATTTATCACTTGGAGAATTTTTCCAAGTAGAATTTAAATATTGAGAGCCATAAAACAACACTGTAAATTACTTTCGAAAACATGAACAATCGCTAAACATAGATCATATAAAACTAGAATTATAAGTCTTTTAAGTAAACCAAAAAGTTTATGCATGATCATAATGACGCTTTTTTGAATTTTTTTAAGTCTTAGTGCTTTGCAAAACAGTTTATCTGTATGCAAAATAACCTCTATGTAACAGATTATTTAGGGGGTAACAGGATTAAAGGAACCTCCCTTGCTTGTAGTGTTATTTATAGATAAGACTTTTGTTATCGTAGGAAACCATTTGATTTCCTAAACAAATTTCTATTTTGTGTTAAACATTTATTTATGTATTTATTTTGTAAAACGTAGTTTTTACACTCGATTAGAATGTAAAAATCTTGCAATTGTATTGAATTAGGTAACTATTTTTGAAACGATTCGTGTATAAACTCCATTAAGGGTTTGCGCAACTGTTTTTGTATTTCAATTGTCTATGATATTCAGTCTACACCTCACCTGAAAAACATATTTAAGCATTTGTAAAAAACGTATTAATACACCAGGAGCACTAATATTTGATTTAGAATATCAATTGAGCAAAACATTTTTTTTTTAAATCCTTTCATAAGTGATAGACATGTTGTTCAAATTTCAAAGTCATTTCTCAATCCTTGGTTTATTATTATCATAATTCTTCATTTTTTAAGTAACAATTAAAATCACAAAGGAAATTTAAAAAAAAAAGCCGAAATAATTTCATAATACGGAATTTTTGTTTGCAACTTGTGGGTCACATCAAGACTTAACCACCTACTGGATTTCAGAAATTTTCGTTTAGCTCCAGGTTTATGACGAATCTAACTTCTTCTTGACTGACATCCTTTCTACCTTAGAATACTGCTAGTCTGCTAAAATGTAAGCAATCAAAAACTGGATTGTTCGGGGACAGAAGCATTATTTTTTTTTTTTTCAATCAAAAAGTTAAATGTGGAAATGAGGTGTCCTCGTCAATTTCTTCCAAACAAAAAAGCTAGTTCAAATTTGACTGCTCACTCAAAAACAGTTTTGGGGAGGCAGACAGACCGACAGAGAGACCGACTGACAGACCAACAGACTGAAAAATACATTTTTTTTTTCATCTCAAAACCCTACTTTCCCATTTTTAATTTTCCGGCATTTATTTAATTATTTCATTTACTTTAGACATTTTTTGGACTTGGGTATTTTAAAGATGCATTAAGCCATTTTTGTGCATTTTACGACTTTCTTTTACTTTAACGGGGAAGTAAGAAAAAAAAACCTCTCCGGTTTGCGCAATTTTTCAAAAAGTTTCGATAGTTCGCTGTTTAAACAATGCTACTGTATACCAACTTTGTATGCGTAATAGCAATAAAAAAGAGCTTTTAAAAAAGATGTCAAACAAGAAAAACATTTTGTTTTAACATTTAAAAACTATATTTGACTGTTAAAAAAGCTTTTACCTTGACTTTACATCGCAAAAATTATCCAAAAGGTTTGCTTTTCATTTCAATTTATGAGACATATAATAGAAAAAAAAATCGATCGTTTTCATGTGGTCCGTGTCGTTTCTTCTAGACTCTGTCTTAGTATTGTATACGCATAAAACGGAACACGTTTTTATAAAAGTGGGAAGGAGGTGTCTTGTTAAATTTTCCTAATAAAAAGTACATAAAAACTATTTGGCCTACTTTAAAGTATGCTTATTGCACAATGCTGAAATAATGAATTTCATCTTATATGCATAAATATATAATGTGTGTGTGTGTGTGTTTGTATGCGTTTCTTAAATTGTACAATAATTTTACATTTAAAAAACAACACAAACTTATTAAAATACATTTTGCCTTTTTCTCTCTAGTGTAGCTTCAAAAGCATCATAACTCCCTTTGTATTATCTTTCCCCAAAGCATACTTTCAAGTGATTTAAACAATCAAACTAACTAAACAGTCCAACCCTGAAATATGTTCCCCATAATGGATTTCAAAATGGGTACTTGAAACCTTGCATAGGACTGCAATGGCAGCTGCCTGACTGCATTTAAAGTCAAAGAGAAAGATACATTATCAAACCTTTCTAGAACCCGGTATTTCCCTCTGTCAACAAAGGCTGTAAGGGAATTTGACTGAGACTCATTCTATACTGAAATAACTCTTGTCATTCTCGTTGAATTCTAGATCACACTGGGAAACCAATAGAATTCCTTGAAGTAGTTTCAATACGGGAAGATGGAAGTTTAAAACTAACAGTAAAGTCCTTCACGGCAAATATTTCTCTATGTCCCACTCGTATTTATTTTATTTTTTAAAATTATTAACATTTATTGTTGTTTATTTTATTTTATTTATTTATTTATTTATATGGCTTAAATCTTTCAAGTGTATATATTTGACAAAAATTACTTGTACAATGCGTTTTTTTTTTTTTTTTTTGGTTTTTTAAAGAAAAAAAATCACCCATTAGTTGTTAATGTGCGATTAGACAGTAATTTAAAATTGTTTGAAATTTTTGGGATTTTTTTTTCATTTGGGTTAAAAAAATAACCCACCAAACAACTGTATTCATAGAAAATGTGGGACAATTTTGTACAAAGCTGAAGAAATACTCTTTAATTATTACATAGCTATCGAAAATTAAGGTTAAATTTAAAATGAATAATTCACATTCCTTCAAGCTATTAGAATATTTACAATAGCTTTAAGCCACGTATAAAATGGCGTAAAACAAAATTAATTAATTCAATAAAAATAGTGTATTCCTAACTCATGAAAGTAAAATTTCTGCATGATTAAAAGCTCCCTCTTTGCGCTTCGCTTCATCACAGGATTTCTCAATACAATATAATACAGTACAAATGTGATAAACAGTAGCAGGCTCACGGAATAGTCAATTTAAACCTCCCTCCCCCCAACCCCCGGCAATTTAAATCAATAAATTTTAAATATAATTATTAATACATTACCATCAAACATCATATACATCCGTACATGTATCCTCAAAAACTATAGCGTTTATAATACCTATTAGTGAGATCATCATCAAAAATACTTAGCTTTAATTTATATACAATACACAATGAAGAAAATGGTTACCTTAGCGCTAATTATAAATTGCAAATTTTTAATCCAACGTTTTTTAGCATTAATAAGCAGGGATACTGCATTATCCCTGCAGTATCCCTGCTTATTAGTGCTGAAAAACGTTGGATTAAAAATTTGCAATTTATAATACACAATGTTGAACAAGGGGGGTCTCAAAGTAACTCTGTCTGTCTGTTACGACCTCACGACTAAACCACAGAACCAATTTTGATGAGTTTTTGGTATAAGGATTACTAGGACTTAGAGGAAATAATAAAGATTTTGAAGAAATGGTAAAATAATCTATTCGAAGTCTATACGAAGTCGCGGCACCAGATAATTTTTAAATTCTTCTGAAAGTGACATATCATTGCTATAAAAATTCCAGATAAACCCCAGTGCGGTAAACCAGATTTACAAAGGCCCAAACTGCACTTTTTCGGTTTGCAATTCTTATAAATACTTTTATAAAAAGAGAAATGTTTGCTTTTTTTTAACTTTAATCAAAAACAATAAGAGAGATTAGAAAATTCTAAACAGTGTAACTAAATTTTCATATTTTTTGGAAAGAGGAAAACAATTCAAAATACACATTTTACACCTCTCACAGTTTTTCAACAGAAAGAACTTCCAATACGAATATATTTTTTACCTCCTTTCTCTCACAAAGAGTATTTTTCACAAGATTTTCAGTGTCCAAAGTAAAGCCAATAAAGCTTGAATATATTTGTTGCTCCAGACTTTAGAGGGAGTTCTTTAAGCCATCTTGGATAAAGATGCAGTTTTAGACATCTCGAGATGGAAACAATGGAAAAGTAAATCAGATGGAGTTGATATGATGAGCCCTTCAGACACTGAAAATGCTCTTTGCTGATGCCAACATCTGCAACTAGATTCCATTTGATTCATTTTAAACTTCCTTGGAATTTTCTTGTCATTTTAGACTGACTCGCAATTGTCTTGCGACCTAAGGAAATTGTCTCTCAATTCATTTGCCTTTTGCATGACATATTCAAGTTATAAAACGGAAATTCGTTTCTCGTTGTACACTGTTTTTCACGGTGAGTATTATACTTTTGGGAAAAATTTCTTAAAATATTTCAGAGGGTTAATATAATGTAAAGCGTTACTGTGTTACTCGTATTATTTCACAGAATTGTTCAGTTACAGTAACGTAATAGTTACTTTAATTACGACAAAATAAATAGGAAAAAATTCATTGCTGTATTTTCAATTGATTAATTTATTTCTTTGTATTTGGAGGAAAAGCGATTGCATTGATTTGGCATTAGCACGTATTTAATTCTAAAGTGAAAATATAAAGGTGTGTGTTTGGTACCATAAAATATTTCATAATTGTTTCTTAATTGAGGGATGATTTTCTATAAAATAAATTTTTAGCTTTGTAACTCACCATTAAAAACAGGTGCGTGGAAAATATTCTTTTTTGTTCGAGTTCTGCTTTGTTGATGCATTTTCAAAATAGTCAAAAATAGCGATGTCTCCAAGTATAACGACGTCGTTTTAACTTTTAGAAAGGTAATGGTGTTTTCTGATTTTACAAATTCGCTTTTTTTTATCATCCATATCGGAATTTAGAATTTAGTGCAACTGTTTCAACCTTGATTAAATTTACATTTCAATGGCAAAGATACAAATATACTTAGAAAGACGTTACGAATGATAAAAGGATAATTTAATTGGCTAAATCGCAATTCATTTTTTAAACTTAGTTTCGAAGAGCAAAGTGCTACTACCAATTTTTTTTTTTTTATTTCCTCATGTACCGAAGCTTCCAAAGTCCAATATTCGTGTTACGAAAGTTTTATTTATCTACGTATTTCAACGAGAGAAAAAGTACCTTAACATCACATCACCATTACTAAGATTATATTCTGCATTGTCAAAAAGAATTGAAATAATGCGCTTAATCGAGAGAAAAACCACGAATTTAAAATCTTACAGAAAAGTTTAAATTATTATCAAGGTAAAAAAATCATAAGTGATCTCAAAAGTTATTAATTAAGGTCGTTTTTACCTCAAAGTAGCACTAGAACATATTAACTCATATTTTATTCATGAATGATTTGCTAAAAGTACTTAGCTCACTGATTCGTTACCAATTTATTCACAAGCGAGATGAAAAGTGAGAGGATTAATAGGGACACTTGTGATAATCTGAAACTGAGTTAATATTTTATCTCAATAATTCATTTGGAGTAAAGTTTCGAAGTTTAGTTTCAGAAAATATGTTTCGCTACTGAAATACTTTGTACATGTTTTGATTACGCTACCACCCCCTTAAAAAAAAAAAAAAAGAAACTTGATTTGACACTACATATTTTTTTCCCCAATACGCTTTTACCATTTTTTTACCCGTTAAATTTATTTATTCATTGTTATGTACATTTTAGAGACCCATCCTTTTTTCATTACTTAGCATTGGAAGCTAGGGACGGAAAGATATAAATGTGTTGTTTTTATTTATTTTTTATGTTATTTTATTTATAATTCAACGAAAGTAAATAATACTTCTCAAAATATGTTTTTAAAAAATCCGGCTCTATGTCAAGCACATGTTCCTTTTTTTTTTTTTTTGATGCATATTAAATGTTCCAAAGGCTATTCTTCTCTTCTATAATATCATCACAGAAAGACAACTAGTGAGTTTGTAAAACTATAATTTTGAAAAAATTAAGAGAAGAACCTCCCCGCAACTGCAACATCATTGAAGATCGTGTCAAAAGTTTTTTTTTTTTTTAATTCAATGCTTAGATTTTTCAAAGAGTGCCTAAAAAAGCTAAAAAGAGAAAAATGGAAGACAATCCCCAGATAAATAAAAAATAACTATTTAATTGCTGGAATTTTATTTTTTATGATAAGGTTGCTGGACTTTAAACTTCTTATAAGACATAAGAACTAATTTAAATGAAATTTATAGTATTTTATGGATAGCCATGTGTTTTGCCATTTCAAATACGTAAAAAAAAAAGAAAAAAAACATATAAGGCAACGCACGACTACAGCACTTGCTTTGAATTTAAACGTTATAAATGTAGAGCTGACAGAGTGTTTCAATAGAACTAAAGAAGATGATGTATCAAATTAACACCACCTATCTTGTTTCGTTTCTTTCAGTGCTTTTTTCAGTAGTCGGTTTCCAGTTTTTCAAACTTTTTTTAAATTCTCTTCTTTGATAAAAGCTATATAGATAATGCGGTAAGTAATAAATGATTGTGGAAAGTGTAATTTTAGGTATACAAATTAGTTTTTACCGTATTAGCCTACGGTATAAAGCAAACGAAAATATTTGATTTAAAAACGAGAGAAAAAAAACAATTGAAAGAAAAAAAGAATGTTCCTTTAGTTTTATTACATAAATCAACTCTTGATTACTTCGTAAGTATAAAAATTTTCTGATGTATGATTTTTCATTTTTTATTATTCCTTACAACTTTTCTAAACGAAAGAAAACTGGGGATTCAATCCCATGCTCAAAACAAAATTTCCATCAAAATTATCATAATCTTCACGGACATAATGCTGATATTATGGAAATTTTTGTCAGAAAAGCATTTGTCATAATCTCTGTCATGCAACTGAAAAGCTTTTTTCTAAATTATTTATTTTTTAAACTTTTCCATAAACCTTTTTTTTTTTTTTTCGTAAAAAGTGACTTTCTCTGGTTCATTAGCTTCCCAAGTCGTTTTTAAAGGCGTTTCTAGACTTAACCATGAATGCATTTTCTGGTGTTTAAATTAGAGGTTGCAAATGTTCAATCATGGTTTATGTATAAGAGCTTTTTCAATAGCCCATGTTAATTTATGAGCAGTACTGAAAACCTCGTCTTCAAAACTTATAAAATTTAAAGGAGAAATGATTCATAAGAATGATTATCTAGAAGAAATGCACATTTCAGCGAAAACGAGCTAGTTCAAAAGATTATACTTCATTTCCTCATTAATAAGTCTTGTTTAGCAGACAAAAGAGAAAATATAGTTATCACATTTCACTCAAATGGTGCTTCCAAAAAGTTCGTCAAACGAATGGTTGTCTCAAAACCGAAATGAATTAAAAATGCTTCTTTTTGTCTATGCTGGTAGAAACTAACGAAGAGATGGAACGTAGCAAGAAACGCAAGAAAATAAGGCCGAATAAGATGCTTTAGAAAGTCTAACGGTATATGGTTGACAACTCGCGTCATATGGAAATGAAGAACTTGATAAACAGCAAGTCTTACAAATTATGCTGAACCTCCACAGAATTCCATGAGGCGGTATATTTGGCCAGGTGTACGGAAGGGATGCAGTGAGTAAAAAATGCGTACATGATTGGTTTGAATTTTCATGGAAGGAAAGATAATTATAGAAGAGGATCCACTTCATTTCATTTCACACTTCAGGGTCCCCCGTACCTACCACAGCTTTGTGGTTTAACCGGGATAGGGCCCTGAAGAGCGCTCTGTTCTTAATTTTGAACCAGAACCTAGGGTCGAGGAAACCCTAGGGCCCAGCACCCCCAGAGGTATCGTTTCACTTGGAGGACTTTGTGACCACGACATTTGTAACGCCTCCCAGCCACCATTAATCAAGACGGTGGATCTTTGATCGGCTGGGATCGAACCCGGGTCCCTCCGGACACGAGTCCGATGCCTTACCGATCGGGCCACCACGGCCCCGAGGATCCACTTTCATCACGACCCTCAACAAGTGTGATGGCCGACAACATCGCGCGGGAGTTACAGGTGTTGTTAAATAACTGCAACTGTCTTCACGATGGATATCAAAGGAATTGGGAATCCGCAAGCACAGTGTTTGCCCCATGATTTACAATGATTCGGGTAAGCGCAAGATGTTCTCATTTTTGACAACATTCAGCGCCTAGCTAAAAGAAGGAAATACCGAATGTACGTTGCTCATGATTTCATTGACACTTGTAACCAAGACTCAACCTTTTTGCAAACCGTAATCTTAGAAGATAAGAGTCAATGCTACCAATATGATCCGGAGTCGAAACGTTTGGCAGTGTGACACATGTGCTTCGGTTTCTCTCAATCGACACCTCCTCTGACTGATCCTAGCAGCTTTATCTACAACGTCATAAGTGTATTTGAACTATGGCTGTCCTTTAAGGGCGGCTTTCTTGCTTTTCTTATTATTATCATTATTTTTTTAATGCTTCCAATGACCGATCTGTTTATATGCACCATGTGTTTCAAAATGTATGGAAAAAAAACCATTACGCAGATTACAACTTCCAGTGAACAAAACTGGACATAATAAATAGGTATAAATAACGCTGAGTTTGTTCAGAAAATCTGATACAGATCTACTCAATCATATTTAGAGATTCATTTACAACCATTTTAAGTCTGAATAATGCGGTAGATAAGCTGAAACCATTTTTTTTCACGGTGTTAGTACGGGTGCGCAGAAGTTCATACTTATGAAAAAGTGCATTTAATCAGCGAAGTTTTTATTGCCAATTCATCTTTGAAAAAAAAAACAACTTGCAAACCATGTGTTTATTTATAGTTTTTAATTATAAATTATGGTCTTCATTCGGGCAAGATTTGTTTAGGGACAAAACAATAATACTAATTTGAAAGTTCAAAAGATTTGCAAAGAAGTTTATGGTTTGACAGTAAAATGAGAATTTGAAAACACCCAAACTTTAAAGACTGTAGCTTATACATGCCTAAATATATATTATAAGACAGTTAAAATATATCCCTTACTTATGTTTTTTTTTCACTCTTATTTGCACAAACTAAAAAATATTTCATTTCAGCTTAAAACAGTCAACTTTTAAATGAATGAATTTTTATAGCGTTCATGAATTACTTCAATTTTATACTTTAATACACTAAAACTTTTTCAGCCTTGCGCCGATTTTTAAACCACAAATAAGGATTTCAGAAGACATCCGATGTCGTAGATCTAAAATGAAGACATTCAAAAACACTGAGCAATAAAATCTAATATTGGTAAGTGACATTTTATCTTACATAAACGTTTCCTAAGCGGCGTTTGGTATTTCTAAATGGGTGTTTGGCTTTATGCATAATTTAACATGATTTATTAATCTTTTAAGAAACGTTACTAATAGTACGTTGAATAATGTAAGGATCATTTAAACTAAAATATGACATCGTGATACTAAAAACCCATAAAGACGATTTTTCATTTAGTATGAATCATAGATTTTATGGTTATTGTTTGCAGTGGAATTGGTAATGTATTTCATCTTTAATTTGTGAGAAAACCAACAAGCGGAATGTGCTATTTTTCGCTTGAGATGTTTGTGCTCTCAGCGGTATAAAAATTACAGCAAAGAACTGAAAGTTTTTTTTTTGTAGATACAAGACCTGTCGTTGCTTTGATAGTTTTAATTTACTAATTGTGATCGATATGCACAAAAAAATTTTTTTATGCTCTTGAATAAACCCTAGGGGCCCTGCTCCACATTAACGTAAAGCAGAAAAATAAAGCAGAAACGTAAAACGGGTTAAATGGTATTCCTATGAAAAGTACCCGGATTTTCGGTTTCTGGCTTCGGTTTCGGTCGCGTTTTCTGATGGGGAAGAGGGCCCTAAGTGTTGTAAAAAAATGTGTAAAGTTACCATTGTCAATGCGTAGAACGTTACACAACTTCTGGGGTCTACTGTTCCAATTCTGAGAAATTTCTAATAGTTGGAGAATAACTCACGCAGCCGGTGTAAAGTTCCAGATAGTGCTAAAATGACTTTAGTATTACTCGAAGCGCATGCGCTAAGATAAACATTTGCGCTGAGATCTTACCAGGAAAGTACTCGACTTAAGTAATAATGAAAAAAATTAAAAATGATACCATTCGAAAGAGCATACTGAGACATGTCTTTGACCCAAAGATCAAGTGCCCTCGTTCCCTCGTTTTCGAGATAAGGGGTCTTAAAGTCGGCCGAAAATGAGCCAAATTTGAAGACTTGGCAAGAAATTAAAGCTAGCTCCAGATTCTCCCTTCCGCTGCTTGCTTGACATCGCATCATTTCCATGTTTGGTCATTCGCAAAGAAAGTAAAAGATGTTTAACGTTAATCCTTTACTTGTATGAGTTAAAATAAAGAATGCTGATCAAGACTATGATGTGGAAAGCAGAGAGCTTTATCCAGAGGAGCGAAAACTTTACAAAGAAGTTAAAGTTTTATCTTTTTACGATTGATAACAATACATTTTAGAATTTTAGTTATTTGAAGTTTTTTTACTGAACTAAGTTGTATGTGTTAATTATTATAAGTTAAAATATATTGCATGTGTTTCTAAATGAATAATCCAGGATAATTAAATAAGTATGAAAAGCAGCTAATATGAGCTCATGTACAAAAAATGAAAGAAATAATCTTTGGGCTAGAAATTAAGTTGTCATAGATTATGATATCAGTTCTTATTTTTAAAAAAAATCAATACAATAAGTTTCACTATCTGCCAACTCTTAGCAAAAACATTTATTTTTTTAATTGAAATCGAGAAAAAATAAATAATTTTTAAAAGAAAACGAATTAGTAAATACTAGGTGACCCGTGCGGAATTCCGCAAAAAAAAAAAAAAACTCTAAACTTAAAATTTAATACGACAATTTTTATTGGCTTCATTTGCACAACATCGCCATCTTCTGCCGTCGTTCTGACAACTTTTCAAAGAGATCAAAGACACGTTCACTTTTACAACTACTGCAAAAGTGATACCCTATATTAAAATCAAATACCCAAGGCTACTACTAAACTAAATACTAACGTTATCGCAAAACTACCATAGTATTTTGAAACAATAAAAGTTACAATTAAGGTATACCGAGCTAAGCCTTGGCTTGAAATGTCGCATTTAAAATTGATTTGAACAACAATGTAACGATTTTAACAGTTGAGCAAAAAATTTAACTTTTTCAAACTTCAATCGCTTATAAGTCGCTTAAACGTGGATTTTCGAGATTCTCGTTACGCGGCGCTAGCGGAGAAACGTTCGAAAGAACGCATTTTTTTTAATCTTTCGAATGAAATCAAAATGGAGACGATACGACAATTATTTCGCTAGATAGAGTCAATTTTGTGCCCAAAAATTGAAGTTCGAATAAAAAACGAACCGACACTTTTTAGAGGGTGGGTCTAATTTTCGTCAATAGCCCGCGGGATAAGCTTCAAAATCATAAATTTTCTTGCAATTCGATAAAGAAATGAGCGAGTTTCGACCGGGTATAGGATTCGGCTTAGAGAAATAATATATGGAGATCAATAGCTGTAAAATAATATTCGCGTCGGAAATTACATCAATGGTAGAGGGAAATAATTATTTCTATTCTTAAAATATACTAATAGAGTCGGCATTCATTGTAAAAACCCCTGCCGTTGAAACAAATTGGTCACTGTAGCGAAAAGTCTCTGCAACGTAAATGTAAAACATATTGCATGTTAATTTCGTACTGTTTAAAAACACTGGAATAACTTTTACTAGTTCTGCTGTACGTTCAACGGGTAGGAAAAGACTAAAAAAATTGTAAATCAATACAAGTTTTAGCCTACTTTTCTGTAAAAGTAGAAA
The DNA here is from genome assembly GCA_038373865.1 of Uloborus plumipes. Taxonomy (NCBI): domain Eukaryota; kingdom Metazoa; phylum Arthropoda; class Arachnida; order Araneae; family Uloboridae; genus Uloborus; species Uloborus plumipes. The sequence goes on from JAXGGA010002685.1 coordinate 23,590, forward strand.
ATAGGTGAAAAAAAATCATGAAAGAAGGCCTGATGCACTGGAAAAAAAACGCTCAAAACAATTGAGTCGAAAAAGTACAATTTAATAAAAATAGTTAAATACACAGATAAATTTGAAATAGGAAAGTTGGGTTTTGAGCTGCGGAAACTGTGTACCTGTCAGTGTGTCTATTGGTCAGTTTTTCTGCCCCCCCCCACCCCCGCAATAACTTTTGAGTGCATAGTTCGATTCGATTTTTTTAATCGAAAGATCTTAATGAGGACAATACACTCCCACATTCTTCTTTTTGATTTGAATAATATTTCGTTCAATTTTGAATTTCCGATTTTTTCCCTTGTCCTGACTTATAACTTTTGAAGGAACAAGTTCGATTCGAGCGAACATTTTTTTTTGAAATATCTCAGAGAAAACACCTCATTCCTGATTGATTTTTTTATTTGAACACATTTTCATTAAATTTTGAGCTTTTTTTTTTTTTTTTGAAAGACCATTCTTCTATACCCAGAGATGCAATTGACAAAAATGCTTAGGAGAACTCATTTTGAGTTATAGGAGACCCACCAAAAGAAAAGTGGTTTGAAAAGATTTATATTTGCAATTTTTACAATTAAAAACCCTAAATATACCCCCCCCCATACTACAGAATTGTACGAACACTTTTAAAAAATAATTTAAAAAAACAGGAGGTTCAGTTGTCACCTCCTGTTGACAAGGGCCCCTTAACAAGAGGGACTCCCCTTAAACAAGGGACCTGCTTTAATCGCAAATAGTACGATAAAATTTAATTTTGATGTGTTGTTTAAAATTGTTTTTCCTCTTTAAAAAGCTCTCTGCTTTCCATGTCATAGGCTTGATAGTAGCTTTTTGCTTTAACTCGCACAGGTAAAGTAAAAGATTATTGTAAAGCCGTTTTCAAAAGCTTTGCAGATGACCAAAAATGGGAATCAAGTTTCCCGTTGGACGCAAATAGTGTAATCGCACCGCAGCTTCCAGTTTCATTATAACTCGCTAAAATTGGCGATTTTTCAAAAAAAATTAGCTAACTTTAGGACCTTATATTTCGATAACGGGGGCGCAAGGGCAAAAACGCGTGCGTCCAGAAACATGTTTTACAATGCTCTTTCGATTGGTACTCATTAAAAAAAATTCATTATTCCATGATTACGTACTTTCCTGGTTAGAACGTAACCAAGATGTGCCTTATAGCGGCCGAGCGGTCGATCGCGCTTGCTAACGCTCAGCAAGCGGTAAGTTGGCATTTCGGGGCTCGATCCTATCCCATGCCATTAAAATTACTTACGAATATGTATAAAGGGGGCCTCGGTGGCTTAGAGGTCGAGTCTTCTCCTCGTAAGCAAGAATTCGCGTTATCGTGTCCCGCTTTTGCCCATGGATGTTATTTCAACCTCTCTCTGCCGTGAATCTGTCCTGTGCTTGTCAGGAAGCAAGGCGCTTAGTACGCATTCCTCATGTATGTCGAAGATGATGGCTTCTGTATTAAAAAAAAGTGTGAAACATTGATTGTTAGTGTGGAACAAATGAACCTGACTATTGTTAAGTCATCGAAGAATTGAAAGTAATCTTCCAGCTTAATAAATGCTTTTTTTTTTCTTCTTCTTTCTTTTGACATATAATTCTGGTGTAACCTTATAAGGTTACACCAGAATTGAACTCACAGAAATTGGTATAACGTTATGCTATAATTGAATACCTATGGTGTATCCTTCCACAAGTGTTGTGTTACTTTACACCAGATGTATCAGCAACGTTACTCCATAGCAGTGGATGCAGCACTGCTGCCAACGTATTTATGGAATAAGGTTGCATATTTTTTTTAAAGTGTAAGCAAGGGGAAAGTAGACCGATTTTCTCCGATAGCTGCAAATATTTTCAAAAATATGCGCTCTATTTACTTTGGAATTATTCAAATCTTCAAAACATTAATATTTATTATTCAAGCGCTTTCTTCACTTGAGAATTTCTTTCTTCGGCTCACGAAGTGATCGAGATTTACCTGTGCCTTTGCAACTGTCCAAAGAAGGGAGAATACATTATTTTAAAAAAAAAACCTCAACGACAAAATTTCTTTTTAAGTGTTATTGTTTGTGGTGGTTGTGACCTCTAAGTGGATTTTTTCAAAAGACTAACATAAATAATGTTTAAGTGTTTGTACTTACGTTTAAGGCATTCCTCTAACAACAAAATAACAGATATAAAAAAAATTACTCTCCAGAGGAGAGAAGAAAGAAATCATATTTGATATGTCCCATACCTGGTACATGAATATGACCAAAACTGGTGCAGAGGTCGGCATAACTAGTACAAATTGGGAAAAAAATTGGTAATTTTTAACTCAAAATCAAAAATGTTCTATCGCAATATTTTAAAATGGTTACAGAGCCAACTAAGTAATGACATTTGCATGAATAAATACATTTCAGCCAGTCATTTACGATAAATTTTCCGTTTCGAATTCCATTCATATTCCATTTCATTCCCTTTCTCTAAAAGTGGCCATAACTGGAGCATATACCCTATTTTATTGCTATCTCTTCTAAGATTGTTCAAATTCACAAAAAAAAGTAAAAATAATAATAATAATAATAATAATAATAATAATAATAATAATAATAATAATAATAATAATAATAATAATAATAATAATGCAAAAGACGTGCTTAAGATCCACCAAAAAGTAACAGATCAAGAAATGAATCCTTTTTTCCGTAAATAACCTTGGATACCGACACGGCTTTCCGGCATGACTAGCATCCATACTGAATGTTGAAAGTTGAGGAAGAACTTTAGTAGATTGTATTACTTTTTGACATAAACGGATGTAAAATTTTGTCAAGGGGCCAGGAAACTGTTCTGAAAAAAATATGTATTCACTTTCGTGGGCACTGCTTACTAATTTTTAAATTAAATACTACCATCAAAATCTCTAATGTTTTACGCCATAATTATATTTTTTGTATCTAAAAATAGCTATATTCCAATGAAATTTAAAACTAAAGTGTAAATCAAATTTGTGTACACTGTAACAGAATAATACAACTAATTTTATCGTAATAAACTGTAAAAATTAAAAATTTTAGTCTACTATAGCCCATTTTGAAGTTTTAAACTGGATACTCTGCTGCCAGTATTATACTGCTGTTTTTATTGTCTACAGCTAAATTTTACGGCAATAAACTGTAAAATTGCTAGTTTTACAGTTAGTGCTAATATCACTGCGCATTTTACATTTTTAAATGGGAACCCCGGCTGCCAGTATCATACTGTAAAAACAACAGTTAATTTTTTGCAGTGTAGGTAGTTACTTCTGCAAAAGTTATTTAACGAAATTAAAAACAAGTAAAAGTTGGAGATTTATTTTCGAAATCAATCAATACATTTATGCGATTTTTACTTCCTTTTACGTAGTAAAGGAAGTATTGTGATCGCGGAAAAAAAATCATTCAAATTTGAGTCTAAATTTTGATTTTGCTCACCCCCGAATGAATGTTCCGTAGTTTTTTCGACCTGTCAGCATGTGCATATATACCTACCAACATATAAGCAGCCGAAAAATCCTTTTCAACCACCCCCGAGTTAATTACGACGAGTTTTCTCGTGACGTCTGTATGTGCGGATGTATGTATTTATGTATGTGGGTCGCGTAACTCAAAAACTATATGCCGTAGAAGCTTCTAGCTTGGGATGTAGGCTCTGAGGATGGTCTAGTTGTGCACCTCCCCTTGTGTTGCTTTGAATGTTCCCAAGGGGGTGTTTTACCCCTTTTTTGGGGTAAATCAGTGTTAATTTCAATGCAGACTCAAGTGATATAAATTGGCGCAACCACTTGGCGATATGTCGCCAAGCTTTTGGTCGCCAAGTGTTTGACGCCAATTTGACGACATATCGCCAAGTTGGCGACAATTTTGGCGAAAAAATATTTTTTGAGTTTGGGTTCAACTTGGCGCTATTGGCGATATTTTGCGAAAAATTCACTGAATGATATTAAAATCATCAATATTTAGAAAATTAACCATTGTAAAATATTTTTTGCATTGTTTCGTGGCAGATTAGGGGAGTAAATATTTGAATTGTTACCTTGCTCACTCCAAGCACTTTTTTTAACACTTAAGGCAACTACAGTGAAACTTCGATAAGTCGAACTTCGATGAGCCGAAAACTGCGATAAGCCGTAGTGAATATGTATTCCCGTCTCGCTGAATGGAGAATTAATGTTATTTATTTTCGATGTGTCGAATTTCTTTAAGTCGAAATATTCGATAAGCCGAATTTTAACCCATGACCCGCATTGAATTTTCCATGGTAAAGTAACTCTTTAAGTCGAAATAGTTTTTTCGTGGACTAATACGTAGTGAGAAAAGAAAAAAATTCGAAATGTTTACCTGCAAGCCGTTGATGATGACATAGTAGTTTATGTAATATAGTTTTAGTAATATAAAATCTTTGCCAGTTGATTACACCAGCAATAGTAAAGTCTGGATGTCCGCAGAGTTGTTCAAACATTGGCTTAAAAAAGTAGATAGGAAATTTGCCTCAGCTGGAAGAAAAATTGTGCTGTTTGTTGATAATTGCCCGGCACAACCCAAGACCCTGGCAGAGAACTTAACAGCAATTAAACTGGAGTTTCTTCCTCCGAACACAACTTCTATCACGCAGCCTATGGACCAAGGCGTCATAAAAAATTTAAAGGTTCACTATAGAAAGCGTGTTGTATTGAAATTACTACAGTGTATAGATGACAAAATAGAGCTTTGCATTACCCTGCTCGACTGTCTCCGAGAGCTGCAGAAGGCATGGAGTGATGTGACCCCGCAGACAACTGTTAACTGTTTTAAGAAGGCTGGTTTCATAAGAGATGTTTTGTCTTTAGATCCAGATAATGAAAATCAAGAAAACAACAATATGGGGTAGTTAAATTTACAAAAGAAGTGGGAGGTTTTACAAAAGAAAATGAACATTCCTTCCAATACAGACTTTATGGATTTTGTGGAAGTCGATGACGCGATACTAGTGACAGAGTACCCTACCGATGAAGAAATTTTAGCAAACGTAAAAGATAATAGCGAACAAGATTCCGGTGATGAAGATATAGAGGAAATTGATTAGGTAATCAAATTACCTTCAGTCCGAGATGCAAGAGAAGCAACAGATTTACTGCGTGTTTTTGTAGAATCCAGACCTAATGTTCCCGGATCTATCTTTGACGTTTTAAAAATATCTGAGGACTATTTGTTGAAAGATTAAGTTTTTTTTTTCTCAGAAACAATGTTTAATTACAGATTTTTTCAAAAAATAAAAAAATGCAGATATTCTTGGTGAGTCAAAATTGCTATATTATGCATAATCTCCGTATATTATTTCTCTAAGCCGAATCCTATACCCGGTCGAAACTCGCTCATTTCTTTATCGAATTGCAAGAAAATTTATGATTTTGAAGCTTATCCCGCGGGCTATTGACGAAAATTAGACCCACCCTCTAAAAACTGTCGGTTCGTTTTTTATTCGAACTTCAATTTTTGGGCACAAAATTGACCCTATCTAGCGAAATAATTGTCCTATCGTCTCCATTTTAATTTCATTCGAAAGATTAAAAAAAATGCGTTCTTTAGAACGTTTCTCCGCTAGCGCCGCGTAACGAGAATCTCGAAAATCCACGTTTAAGCGACTTATAAGCGATTGAAGTTTGAAAAAGTTAAATTTTTTGCTCAACTGTTAAAATCGTTTTACCATTGTTGTTCAAATCAATTTTAAATGCCACATTTCAAGCCAAGGCTTAGCTCGGTAAACCTTAATTGTAACTTTTATTGTTTCAAAATGCTATGGTAGTTTTGCGATAACGTTAGTATTTAGTTTAGCCTTGAGTATTTGATTTTAATATAGGGTATCACTTTTGTAGTAGTTATAAAAGTGAACGTGCCTTTGATCTCTTTGAAAAGCTGTCAGAACTAGAGCCGCTATATAGACAGGCCGACGCATCAAGATTAAGTTTCACCACTTTGGATCCAATTCCTTAACTTTTACTTTCAAATTTTCATTGTTGCGGAGTAGGGTTACCAGAAAAAAGTTTTGGCACATTGCTAAGCTTTGCCAAATCCACGTGCCGCTAATAATAGCTAACAGTGAAAAATTACCAAAACGCGATTACTAGCCAGAAAAGACAACCACTCAAACACACAAACACGCGCTGGATCCAAAGTGGTCAAACTTAATCTTGATGCGCCGGCTCGTATATATAGGGGCCTTAGTCAGAACGACGCAGGGGAGCGAAACTAAGACACCAAATCTAACACATCCAATCGAGGACTGAAATCTTTGAACCTGAATAACTCAATTTTAAGTTTAGAGGTTTTTTTTTTTTTTTTTTTTTTTTTTTTTTTTTTTTTTTTTTTTTTTTTTGCGGAATTCCGCACGGGTCACCTAGTAATTAGAATTTGTTTTCCAAACTACAAAAACTTTTGAATTTAATTACATTATACGTTAATTACTCCAATTATACATATAATATCTTTGGTACATTATTATGTCACTTTTTTTATCACATTATAAATTTATTGAACATTAAGGGTGGTATTTTTGTTTATTCTATGGTTTTCCTATCCTTTTCGATAACCCGAATTTTCGATAACTCGAATTCTTTTTGCTCTCCCTGCAACTTCGACTTATTGAAGTTTCACTGTACTAAGAAATTTACACGTAAAAGGAAGTAGTGTGGGGTCCATACCAGATTTTTTTCTTTTAGTATGATGGATTATTTGATTTATCTTTGCCTTATTTTCTGCCTTGAAACTTTTTTTTTTTAACAATAAAATCTTTTCTTTATGTCTCCATTCCTTTCTTTATCCTTTTTACGAGAAACTAGCTTCACAAAACAGTAACTCATTAATTATATTAATTTCTTATATCTTCCCAAACAGAACATTCCTGATGCGAAAAACATTAGGCCAGTAAAGTCTCGAAGTTTTAATTCGGTATCACGTAACGCCCAGGGGGCTACAATAAACGCATTATCTCTTAAGATGATACATTAGCTGTCCACATCAGCCGCGACAAACACGAATTCGTAATTCATCAGCGATTCTTTGCCAGGAGAACGTTACGTGTTTCGAAAGCACAATAAATGAAGGAGGATTCTTCAGTTCATTGCACGCGACACTCCACAGAATAAACGATTTTGAGCTTTGCAATGCTGATGAGTTTGAGAGGGATAAAGAATACAATAAGCAGAAAATGTTATTGTTTAAGAACATGTATATTCAGTTGAAAAACGGTAGCTAAAAGAGTTTTTCTTTATGTTTGATCTTGGAAACTGTTGAATAATAATAACCTTGAAATGTTTACAAATATTTTACTGATACAGTACAAAAAAAAGGCTGTTGTTTTTACGGTATAAAACTGAAAGCAGAGGTTCCAGTTTAAAACAGTAAAAGCACAGTAATAAACAGTAAAACTAGCTATCATAAATATAGCTGTATTATACTGTAAAGGTCAACGGTATAATACTGGCAGCAAAGGTTCCAGTTTAAAATTGTAAAATAAACAATAATAGACTGTGAAAATAGAAATTTTACAGTTTACTACAGTAAAATTAGTAATTTTACAATTAATCACGGTAAAACTAGCTGCATTACACTGTAAAAACAACATACATCTATTTTTACAGGGTAGTTTCATCTGACGATATCAAAAGGTAAAATTAAACTTAAATGATTAAATGAAAACACTGCAAAAGACTGCAAGTAAAAAAAAATAATAATAATATAGTTACAAATATGTTTTTACTTAATAAACATTTTTTTTGGACTTGTTGTCATGTAATAATATTGTATTAATCATTATCAAGACAGAGATGACATTGTCTGGAGAATTTGAACGTCTTTATCGACATATGTGACAACACAAAATAAATTTACAGCACAATTAGCATAATGAGTATGGTCCTATATTGCATGTCGTGATTGAAAAGCTGTAAGTTAAATTTAAAATGCGAAATTCATTTTTTGTTTTTTATTAGCAATACTATTCCTAAGGCCAGTTTATAATTTTCGTGTAATTGAATTGATTAACGTATTTTTTTACGGAGGCCACTGTTTCATAATTCGACTGAAATAGCAAAGACACTCGCTGCTAACTTCCTTTTCAGTTCTACCGAGTGCAATCCAGTGGCGGATAACGCTAGTTTACAAATAAAGTCAATGCAGTTAGCTGGTTTTGAATTGCAAGTAAGGCGAAGAATATAAAACCCTGCATACAAGAGTACTTTTTAACCTACTTTTAAAATGAGAAAAAAAGATAAAAAGTGGCTTAATGCATCATAAAAATATCACCAAGTCCAATAGAAAGTCAAAATGGAATATAAAAAAATACGCTAAACATCGAAAAATTAAAAATTATAAAGTAGGGTTTTGAGATAGAGAAAAATGTGTGTCTGTCTGTCGATCTGTCTGTCTGTCCCCCTCCCTAATAACTGTAGAAGGAACCGTCCGATTTGAGCAAACTTTTTTTGTTGAAAAGGTCTCGGCGAGTACACCTCATTCACGTATTTTAACTTTTCTATCTGAACAATTGTTGGTTCAACTTTGAACCATTCAAATAACCCGTCCCGCTATACTAACCTTTTAGTGAACAGTCCGATTTGAACAAACTTCCTTTTTGTTAGAAAGATCTCATCAAGGATACTTCATTCCCGTATTTAAATTTCCGATTTGAACAACTTTTCGTTCAACATTGAACTGTTCAAACAACCTTTCCCCACCTAATAACTATTGAGTGAACATTCCGAATGGAATAAACATGTTTTGTTCGGAAGGATCTCGGCGAAGACACCTCAATGTCATATTTCGCTTTTTAGTTTGATTATTTAGTTCAGTTTTAGACCGTTCAAAAGAACTTAACATTACCACCTACGGGGAAATTTAAGTTTAATGTAGATATCAAAGGAAAAATCGGATTTCCTTCAAACTAGCTTTGTTAGAAAATGGTTTTGATGAATAATGTACGGAAAGTACTTTTCTGAATAAACTGCTGTGAGTACTCTGACTCCGAAAACATGGCAGAAATGTTGGCTCGAAATGAAAGACCCACTCCTACCATTATAATTTTAGAGCTTTCGACTTCGACTTCGACTGACGACTATGAATTTTTTAAAACCCACTCCTACACCGAATCTTTGACTTTGAATCCGAAAACCTGGCAGAAATGCAGGCTTAGAAAAAAATGATTGTCTACTACGATTGGAAATTTAGAGCATTTGCCTCTGATTTCGCCTATAGACTCTGACTAACTACTTAGACTTTTCAGCTCCGACTCCGACTCTAACTCTGACTCAGTAAACATTGTAAAAACGCCTGCTGGGAAAAAAACAACGACTTATTCCTGCTTTTAAAAGAAAGAGCTGTACAGATTTTTTTTTTTTGTTAATTTATTTATTTGTTTTATTTTTTTTATTATTTTTTCCAGGCAGACGATTTTTTCCAATAAAAATTTTTTATTTAAGAGAATTTTACCATTTAGTCATGTATTTTCTGAAGCATATTTTTTTTTAGTTTTACGCATTGGCAACCAACGGATTTAAAATACTTTTTTTCAATAAAATGTACTTTGATTTGCTTTCTATTTTTAACTATTCCTTGAAACCGATTGAGGAATTTTTTTATGGAAAAAACATATTACCTGAACTGTTTAAAATCTGCTACAACATTATTTCTTCCTTTATTTACTTTCTACTTATCAATTTCATCAGATGAGAAAAGCATATTTTGTTTTTAGAAATCAGCTTTAAATGCTCAAAAACCTGTTTGACACAATTTGCAGTCTCAGATAATTAAGAGAATATTGATAAGATGCTCGAATGTCGATATCAGTATACGAAAAAGTAGACTCGTTTAGTTCTTGAAAAAATTCTTGTTAAAAACAATAAACATTGGTAAAATTATTATATAGTGAAATGATAAAGCTAAGTACGAGCATACGTTGTAAAAGACACAAACTTAGGGTTTTTGAGACGAGACAAAGCACTTCTCTAAGAATAGGTAACTGTATATAAACTATTTAATTACTCACAAGAAAAGATATTTTTCTATTTTCACTTCAATGAAAATGGAAGAGGACGCAACAACGATCGATAGACCACAACATGTCCGAAAGATAAAAATTTTCTTTTGCTTTGACGAACACTAGATGAACTTCCTTTGATCGTAGCTTTTCACGAGTCAGAAATCAATGTCAAATAATTTCTTTTATAGTTATTTTCTTATCCCAGGTAGCACAAAAAACGTTTTATAAACGTTTTTAATCCGTTGTCACAACGTTAATAACCATTTTACAACCTTTAAACAACGAAGTGTGCTACTTGGAGTAGATGCTCTTTTTCTTCATTTACCATATTCAATAGTCATATATTGACTTAGTGGGTTTATATACCTTGCTTATTTTGATCCAATATGAGTTCAGAAAAGTATTCCATCTGTAAGAATATGTTTTTGTGTGTGGGAGAGGGGTGAGGAGCAATTACACTTCATTTTTGACACGAAAGAGAAAGCACACTATTTTGAACAATATTGCTTAAATTTGCTCAATCTGTTTTTGTCTTAAAAAATACGGGTCATAATAACTCCTGTCTTTATTTCCTTTTTTTATTCAAAACAATCTTATTTGTCAAGTTTTATCAATGCATTTTTCATGTTTTTCCCTAATTTTAGTTCATTATATTCATTGATTAATTGATACTTCATTAAGTTTATTATCTGAAATTAAAACAAATTTATTAAAACAGTTTATATATTTAAATATTTTGAAAATACTCATCAATTATTATTTTTTTTATTTGTGTTTCAACGAGACTTATCAAATGAACCATCCAAATATGAAAATTTAACATCTAAAATAACCAAGCATCCGAAATATGAGAAACAATGCAATCATTTTTCCTCAAAATATATATTAAACCAGTGGTTGGAAAAACTACATATTTTTTGTAGCGAACTACAACCACAACTACTTTCTTATAAATGTAGTTAACTACAACTACAACTACTTTTTTTTAATGTAGCGAGCTACACTACTTTTGAAATGTAGTTGCTACTTCGCTACTTTTTAAAAAATAAATAAATAAACAGAATACACCGTTTGAGGATCGACCGAAAAAATTCGAAAAGTGGTTTAGATTAAAAAATTACCTCATTCGAATATGGAATAGAAATAAGAATTGTCTTTGAATTTTTTTGTTACTTTTCCTTTTTGTTCCTTTTTTTTGCTAAAATTTGTCCTTTTTAGATTTTTTTACAATGTTTGCGAATATCCGCCACAAGAACCACCTTGTTTTCTTTCTTCGTTCTCTCTTTTTTTTTCATTTATTTTTTTTTTATTTAATTTAAAGTAGTTTCTAGAAATCGCTACAAACTACTATTTTTTTTTGTATCGCGCTACTCGCTACTTTACTTTTTTTAAAAAGTAGTGCGCTACACTACAAACTACTAAAAAATGTAGCTACTACAGTAGTTTCGCTACTTGTAGCGCGCTACTTCCGACCACTGTCTTAAACCTAATGTTTCGGCTTTGGAGGGAACGAGGGCAAATGATTTGTGCTTTGAAAAATATGCTTCACTATGCTCTTTCAATTACAAAAGTGCTCAATATTACAATATTCGTATGTTTTCACTAGAAAAGAATGAAATTCGTAAGTTAAAGGGGACAAGTTAAAAGATTTATTTTTAGACATCGGTGCATGAATTAAAAACAGATCAGTACTTGGTCTTTCGAAATTTATTATTGAAAAGATACATTTTTTGTTATTTTTGAAAGAAAAACTTAAATTTTAAACTACTTGCGCAAGGAAATTATCAATTTCAAAAGTTTCATAAAAAACATTCATGATTTTTTCCCATCGTTTCATAAGAGCCTAGTTTTTTCTAAGCATCTAAGAAAAAATGAGAAGAAGAAAAACGCGAAGAGATACTTGAAAACGCTTAATTTAAGAGATTATTTTTAATTGTGAATAAATCTTTTGCAAATAGAAAAGGCTTAAGTAGTAAAGCAGCAGCGTAAGTTTTTATTAAAACGGAAAAGTGACAAATATTCCTTTTTTTTTTTCTAAACTGTTACAAGTATAAACAAAAGAAAGAAACAAAGTATAACATTTTCTGGACATTTCAATAAAACACACATTTCAATAAAATGTTTCTCTGTATACGTATATAAAATTATTATTCAGCTTACGTCCATTTTTAGCATAACTTCCTGTAAAAGTATAAAGAGGAAGTAGAAAAATTTGGCTTTCATTAAAAAAAAAATTAATTAAAAAAACTTCGAAAAATAAAATTTGGAACGGACTTTCCGATGGGGAAATGCGTGTCTGCCAGTCCTTCTGCTTCCTAAGTAATATTTTTTACGGAAACAATCCAAGTCAAACAAACTGTTTTTAGTTTAAAAGATCTCTGTTAGCACACCTCATTTTCATACATAAATTTGTTGATTTAAGCATTCTTTTCTATTCAATTTTAAACAGTTCAAAAACACGCAATTACGTCTACAGCAGGGAAATGAAAGGCACCAATAGAATCCGCACTAACAGGCAGATTTGGTTCAAGTAAACTTCATTTAAAAGAGCTTTGCTCGTTAAATATATTCATAAAAGTATTTGTTTGGGAAATTTTAATAATGTCATTTTAATAATTCAAAAAAGATTAACGTTCGTATCTTAGGAAGAAATTCAAACTTCTCCATCTAAAAAACACCAAAAAATTAAAGAAGAATTATAACTCTGAAAATCGAAAAAAAATGCAAACATTACACATGCACGAAGACATTAAAGTCCTTCTACTCGTCTGCCTCTATAGCTACCGCGCCACATGCTGGTAGATTTTAATCACATACGCCCACTGAACGTCAATGCCAGCGTAAAACTGCCGTGATAAGCACAAAAGTGGTATCTGCAGTTGAACTCAAACTGAGTTGCAACTCCTTAAAGTTATGCGCCATCATGTATTTGATTCAGATGAAACTTTTTCAGAACTTTTTTCCCCCGTCCTCAAATGACCATCTAATTCTGTATTTAGGTACACTACGCGTCACACAGAGCCACCTGGTGGCAATAACTCAATTTTGTTTAAAAATGCAGATACGACTTTTGTGCTTAGCACGGCAGAATACTCCTCTCCTGCAGTATGATTTGGTAATACTGCCGTGCTAAGCCCAAAAGTCGTATCTGTATTTTTCAACAAAATTGAGTTATCGCCACCAGGTGGTTCTTTGTGACGTATTTTACCCACATACAATGTTTTGTGGTCATTTGAGAACAAAAAACATTTTTTAAAATTTTCTGAAAAAGTATCATCCAAATCAAATACATGGAGGAGCAAAACTTTAAAGAGTTTTTTCTCAGTTTGATTTCGACTGGAGAAATCCCTTTTGCGCTTAGCACGGCAGAATAGGAGTTGTTTGATGTCGTTTAGTCTGGACTTCAAGGCGGACTGTAATAAGGAGTTGGAGAATTCGGAGAAACACGCTCTATTCAGCAGGGAAAAGTTAATTTAGTAGTTTACGAACACCCAATTGGAAGAAACTCCATCTGAACTTCAAGGCGAACAATTATAAGAAGTAAGTGAATTTGGAGACACGTTTAAACCAGAAAATAACTTATTTTAGTAGTTCGAGAACAGTCAATAAAAGGCAGCTCCTTGTGGACTTCAAGGCGACCCGGAATAAGGATTTGATAAATTTAAAGACACTCGTTCTGTCCAGCAGAGATCAGTCTATTCTGTCCTTCAAGAACAGCCAATCAAAGCAGCCCTATAAATAAAAATATATAAATAAATAAATAAAAACACGCTGAATTTCCACAGACAAAATATGTAAATTTGAAGGCAAAAAATACTTTCTTTTCAATGATTGAAAATTATATAAGCCTGTTTGTAAAGTGCAAAAGAAAGATGCAAAAAAATAATCATAACGATCTTGTTGTCTTGTGCCAGCTAGGTCGGCAATTTGAGCTGCGCTGCTTCACTTTTCCGACTGTACTGTAGTTTGGTGTGAAATTGAACTTCCACATCACACATGCCATAGGGAACCGTTTGTAGGACAGGCAACAATTCACAGCACCATTCACAAAGAAAGGACTAGGACAGGAGAGAGAGTGAGTGCACCTACCGACTGCCGTAGAATAACTGCCAGGGTCTTTTCGTAAGCCGGCAGTCGGAGTCGGTGTCCAAATGTATTCAAGACAACAAAATCTTACATACAATAAGACTAGTAAAAGACAAATAACAGGTTACAATACAAAAACAGCAAGACAAAGGACTTACAAAACACAGAGATATGAAAAGATGATAATACGAAACAAACAGAATAATAAAGAATGAAAATAAATAAAAAAATAAAGGCAAATTCACTAAGTGAATGAAAAGGTGTGCGCAAAAATATTATGGGCTAAGATCACGTATTGGATGGAAGATTGTATAAAAGGGGTAGGTGAGAGAAATTTAATCAGAAGATGTCATGCATAACAAAAGAAAGAGTGATTAAAGGTGAATTTTAATTTAGGTCGGGGAACTAGGACAGGAGAGAGAAAGTAAAGCCATGTCCGAGTTGGGATTTGACCCCGGAACCTCCTCATCCGAGGCAGACTTCTCTGACTATTAGAAAAGGTGGCCGGCATTCGCAATAATAGAAACGATAAATATACAGAACTATTCATACGAAAGGAAACCCAATTCCCAGCACACTGTAAAAAATAAACTGTTGTTTTTACAGTATAATACTGGCAGCCGAAGTTCCAATTTAAAACTGTAAACTGCAGAGTAATAAACTGTAAAGCTAGCAATTTTACAGTTTCTTACTGTGAAGTTAGAAATTTTACAGTTTATTGCCGTAAAATCTAACTGTATTATACTGTAAAAACAACAGCATTATACAGGAAGCATAGGTTCTAGTTGAAAACTGTAAAATGCAAGGTAAGAAAACTGTAAAATTAGCAAATTGACAGTTCATTACTGTAAAGTTAGCATATTTACAGTTTATTAGTGTAAAATAAGAAATTTTTACAGTTTATTACTATAAAACTAGCTGCATTGTGCTGTAAAAACAACATTCATTTTTTTGCAGCGTAGGGCCAATAACACTTTTCGTTTTCCAGTCAAAGTAGGAAGAGGAAAAAAAAAACACTCTCAAAGTTGACCGTCAAATTAACGGAGCTAAACAATAGATGAGATTATTCATTTATAATTCCACTCTCAAAGTTGTGCATACCAGCCACGGGGCAATAACGTTAAAAATCATAAAATTGCTCACTTTTTTTATTCGGAAAGCTAGTTTATTGTTTGGCTACTTACCTTTGTTTATTCATGTAATTTACAGTTGTTTTTATTGTTCATACACAAAAAGCAATGCTAGTAAAATAAATGTGTGCAAAAATTATTAACATTTATTTTTTAAAAGTAAATAAATACACGAAATGAAATTTATGTACCACATATGTCTTATATTTATCTAAGTAAACCATACCTAGAGTTACTGAAAAAATGAGCTGAAATTACAATTTCACATAAACATTTCTGCATCATATTAGAATTGCTTTTGTGACGATCCATGTTTATTCATTCCTGTTTCTGAAATGATATCCGAGTCTTTTTATGATGGAAACTAAACACTCCAACTTCAACTCATGTTCCCTGAAGAGAAATAACTACGAAAACACCGACTGAAGGCTCTGAAAATCTTCAGGCTGAAGCGCTTTGTGATTTGCAGAGACAGGATTTTGTTTATCTTGAGAATAAAACGAAATGTTATCATCGGAAGTTTATTCACAAGAGCTTTCAAAGTCAAACTAGTTCTGCTCCTGAGAAATATCTGCTTTGTGCTTTCGAGTGATTTTTATTTCACATTTCAAAATTTATTCATATTTCTCATCATGCGGAGTATAATACAGATGTATACCGCATTGACTAAACCTTTAGGGAAATGCAGTACTCATTTGCATCAAAATACTGTGTTATTCACACAAAATCATCCACTTTGAGCATTATGTTATTTATTGAAAACACCAAACACATAACTTTGATCAATGGCATCTTCAGCAGCACAATCACAAGTAAAAGAAATATCTTATCAAAAATATTTAAAATGAATACCGTTAAATACCTGAAAAACGAGTTTAATCTTGTTAAAACTAGTGGAACTAGTTAATTCATTTGATAATTTTATCTTTTTCTTTCAAAACAAGAAAGGTTATATAAGGAAACTGGCTTGATCACACTTTCCATTCCTCAGACAATTTCCTTAAACCTCTAAATTTACTTATCTTTGTTTTAGACTTTGATTAAAACGGAAAAAATAATTATCCACAAGGAAAATTGTTGACTGATGTGTAAAAAAAGAAAATGAAATGAAGAAAAATATTAAATTCAAATGATTTAGGATTAAGAAGTTTATTTTTACTATGAAATGCCTAGTCAGTTACCTTTTATTGAAAAACCATACTAAGAAACAGCTAGTTAATAAATTAAAATACATAAAATTCGCAGTAATATACAGGGTGTCCACTCCTATCGTGGACCAATAGCTAATTTCTAAACCGTTAGAGATACGCATATAGTTCATTTAGGAAAAAATCTCCAAATTACGAAAGGAATTTTGGGTCTATTCAATGTTTTTCAAAAAATCAATATTTTGAAAGAGTTACGAAATTTAAATTTTTATACAGCCCCCCAGTCCTATCAATCATATTCAGTAAAACATTCTTGACACTGTAACGTTTAAAATTTAAAAAAAATCACTGTTCTACCATAAAAATTGACCGAGTTATGACGTTTTGAAAAATCAAGATTTTGAAGGATTTCGCATACGGTCCCTTAAGCCAGCGGTTCCCAACCTTTTTTTAATGCCGTACCCCTTGTGATAAATTTATTCAAATTGTACCCCCAAGGAAAAAAAGTTGCAAAAATATTAATCATGGAAAGTAAATATTTACGCAAGAGTTTTTTAATCTTTTATTTGACAATAAAGTTATTGTTCAAAATTAGGCCTATATATATGTTTCTAGTAAACTTATTAAATCTAAATACCAACTGTAAACAAATAATAACAAAGTAAATACAACGTTTCTTATCACGAAAACATACTACAATTACAGGTAGCAAATAAGTTTATCGAAAAAAATCAAAATTACTCTTTAAACAAGTAAAAACTGTTTTAGTGTGACCCTTGGGCCTGTTTTGTTGCACATAATATTTTGAAATCAATATCAAAGTTTGATAAATACACTCTTAAATCAGGACTTGCAGTTAGCTTATTCCTATACTTATTCTTAATGAAAGCATAGGAAGAGAACGATCTCTCAACTAGTTCTGTGTTTGTAAAAGCAAGGCTTCACTAGATAGCGTTTTATACAGGCTGCTTCATTACTCAAAACATCAATGGTAAAGATTTGCCCGCTAGAGAGCGCTGAACGATGTGTTTGTTTACATTTATTAACACATTGTTTCTGCTGTAAAAAGTGATGTTCATCCTATCTTTAAGGGTTAAAAAATATTGATATAGTTTACTGAAGTGGAGTACAGAGTGAATTGATGCCGAAGGCCTTATTAGTACTGCTTTTTAGGGGAAATAAATTCCCTTTTCAGGTAAAGTTGGTCGCAACTCATGATTCAGTCATACGACATTCATTCATTGTTTACTTTCTTCGAATTAGCAACATATAGCAATGGCGTTCAATTTTGACATCTCTGTATTAATAAAATATACGCTTAAATTCGCAGCCGATAAATAAAAATGTAGCAATGAAATAAGATTGTTCTATTTACTATTTAGTTTCATTATTGTTGCTCACACGATCTTAATTGCTACGCAAAAGCTCAGATGTTCATTTTGATAGCGATGACCCATCAGAGCGATAAATGGCGAATCTATTCGCAGAGACATTTCCTTTTGATGCCCCAGAATGAATGCCCTACTGCAATGAAGCGATTGGTGTTCAACGGAAAGACGATTGACAACAAAACATATTAATTTCTTTAGTAACAACGAAATGAGCATATATAATCGCTTAGTACTAAAGAGCAATACAAGTACGAAAAAAATAAACAAAACTACAATATTACGACGACCAAATGTAAATTTTTTTTTTTCATTTACACAACATTAAAAGGTAATGTTCTTTTTATGTTAAATTTCACACATTGATAATAATTCTATAATTGGGAATCTGGTGTGGTTGCCAAATTTTTGGCGATAATTACTTTATTTTGTTGCTCTTTAGTTTATGTTTGCGAAGGAAGTATTTCCCTCGCTCATAAATTGGCCACAAAGATTTAACGCCAATAGGGAAAGATAACCAGACTTCCAATCACCGAAATCTTCCCTTTTTTGTTTCTAATTTCACACATACGTTTAATACTTGAAAGTAAAATAATGGACAAACTGAAAAAAAAAGCTGCGAAATAATGTGAGAATTCTTGTTAAAAAACTCGCCAAATAAATTAATTTGACAATCTAAACTCATCAAAAGTTTTGACGGAACTATCGTTCCAAAATCGCCATTTATCGCTCTGCGGTGCCAGTGTCGTTTCATAGTTTAATTATAATTAGAATCAATTAAAATGAAAAATAATTCACTAATTAATTAAAACAAGCCGTTAAAATGCAAAATAAACCAGCAAATCGAACAAGCTATTAAATGACGTTAACATATAATAAAATAGAATTGAATGCCAAATTGTAAAATTGTCGCCAACAAATTAAATTTTAATTTTGTCTTTTATTATCTGATTTGTATATAATGTTAGTTACCACAAAATTCGATAGATGTCGCTAGGCGACATGTATCCGTTTTTATCCCAAGGATTTTGATCAAATGAAACAGCCTGTATAAAACGCTATCTAGTGAAGCCTTGGTAAAAGGAACTAAAACCAGAAGGGCTTTTGTGGTTAAGGTGTGACATTGATGAGCGAGCGTGAGTCAGACCATCGAACGACTAGGCGCGCTAGTACTGTACTGTACTTTTCATCCACCACGTACGTAACGTATGGCAAAAAAATAAAATACACCATTACCAAATATTTTCGGCTTACCCCCAACCAGGTCGTTGCGTACCCCCAAGGGGTACGCGTACCCCAGGTTGGGAACCGCTGCCTTAAGCGATCGCTCGATGACGTCATGAAATAATGCCAAATCTTGATTTTTCAAAACGTCATAACTCGGTCAATTTTTGTGGTAGAACAGTGATTTTTTTTTTAGTTTTAAACGTTACAGTATCAAGAATGTTTTACTAAATATGATTGATAGGACTGGGGGGCTGTATAAAAATTTAAATTTCGTAACTCTTTCAAAATTTGATTTTTTGAAAAACATTGAATAGACCCAAAATTCCTTTCGTAATTTGGAGATTTTTTCCTAAATGAACTATATGCGTATCTCTAACGGTTTAGAAATTAGCTATGGGTCCACGATAGGAGTGGACACCCTGTATATATTTTTCCTAATTTAACACAAAAAGTTATGTAAAATACAACTGTGCAGGATGTGGAAAAAAAAACTCTGAGGAACAATTCATTACACGACCTTATTAAATATAAGTAACTTAACAAAATACAGCGATATCATGATAAGAGTAGATCTCTTTAAAATATTAGTTTTATTGGTTGAAAGTTGCCGAACGCTGCAGTGAGGTAGAAGCGTAACCGCTCACTGCAACTTTCAACCATGGGTCGCATGTCTTGTACCTATATCAAACTAATTCCACCAAAACGATTGCTTCAGCAAGTCTACTTTCATGGGGTTTAGAGTAGATTTTAGACCCCAAATAAACCACATTATGATCCTTGGAATTGAATTCTGACGAGTAGGACCCTACAGACAATATCATGTCCAGAAAATTTGCTTTGCAACACTGTTATGGAGTTTTCTGTCTTGTGAACTGGCACGGAGTTTCATAGAAATATCTAAATAACGTTGTCAAAGTGTTCTTTTTGCCCATGAATATACAAGAGCCTCTAAAACGTCCCACTGGTACACTTATTAACTCTTTAAACGACCATCATCCACAAAAGACAGGGTTGTTTTGAAACTTGTTCTAATTCTGCCTCAGACCAAGACCAACTTTGGATTTTTGCGATGTTCAACAATTGCAGAGGTTCTTGAAGTGTCTTCAGATCGTACCATATCATTCTAGGAGTAATATTATGGTTGAACACTAAAGTGCTTTCTATCAATGAAACGGAATCCCTCCCAGAGCTGACTTGTTATACGTTTCAATGATTTTTGGCGTTTTTTGGAGCCGCGCGTGTTGGTTTTCTTCTGTAAATGTCTGAACTTTTGTAGAACTTGAATGGCTTTATTCAAAGATCTCCCCCCTTTTTGCAAATAGGTGCTATGATCAATCATGTACTCCTATTTTATAAGCGATCTTTCCTTTGGAACGCAGTTAATTTTGTTAAATTCAATTTTTGTGAGTCCTACTATTAGTGAAAGTATTTTTCTGTTCGTTTTCGTCCACTATCTGGAAATTAACTGTCCTTTCCAAGCTGCTTGAAACTGCAGTTTGCATCAGACATCGGTTGCCTACGCACATAATGCAAACGAACTATCAGTTTTGTTGTAATGCAACTGTAAAATAATTCATTTTTGAAAAAAAAAAAGCAATTGAAAACTTGTTCGAATATAACAACACAAAAATTTTTTTATTTTTTTAATTTAAAAACTCCCCAAAAGAGCTGTTTCGAAACTTCAAAAACAAGGCTTTTCATCAGTGCATAATAAAATGGTTCACGGAATTCAAGATTAGCGGTCAAGTGCACCAAGGTGCACATAACCCTGGATTTTGGATTTCGTGAAACATTCTTTTACTAAGCACTGATGAAGTCTTGTCTTCATAACCTTCATAAATGTATTTGCAATTAAATTCCTGAAAATAGCCCAATTTGTATGTGAATGCTTTTACGTAACATCATGTAATTTCAATTATTATTGTTTATTTATATTCCGCCCTTTTCTTTCGTTGTTCGAGAGGAAAGTTTCAAGCAAAAATTGCGATACTTTATTTACCATTTTATCAGCTATGGTTTTACACTATTAACATTTATCTATTCAAAAATATTTTAGTTCGTGAGGTAAAACATTAAAAGTTCGAAACATTCTAAGAATTTTGAGTTCGAAGCGGATGGCTGTCCAAAAGTAGTACAAAAAAAAAATCTGTGTCATTTAATACAATGAAAGAATATTATTTCTCTCAGAAATTATTTCTTATGAAACTTGTAAGAAATAAAATGATCCTCTCAGTGAGGCAACACTTGCGGGGGTGTTCATGACTGATTTATTAGGAATTCCCTGATTGCGCAATTGGGTTTTTACACACTTGCCCTCCGCGAGAGTGCGTGGCAGAGCGCATGAGGTCACTTGGACTCTTGGCACTCATCTAAAACAGATGAGAAAAACATAACCGGATAGCGGAAGAATAATTTTATGGAATATTTCTTGACCGCTATCCGGGAAAAAGAGCAAATTGGCTGCCCATCTTGTTCATCTGTGTAAATAAATAAAAAATAGTTTGTTTGTGATTATCGTGTCCATTGCTCTCCATCGCTCATGACTCATGGAATAAGAAGAAGTGGTATCATTCCATTTCAAAACTTTAGAGAATATTTTTTGAGTAACGTGAAATTATGTTTCATTTATCTTTGAAAGGAATCCTTTCCTTTTTTTGTACTGAAATATATTCTCATTTTATTCATGTTTAACAAGTTTTGTAACAATAGATATTTTATTTTTCATATTATATAATCTCTAATCTATGGCCGTAAACATCAAATAAAGTCTTAAAGTGAATTTTAAAAAGAAAATGTTAAGAGTACATTTAACCTAATTGGGTTTTATAATTTTTAAATGTAAATAATTGTTTCTCATTCAATTTTCGCATAAGCAAATGATCTTTTTTTTTCTTTCATCACTTCATCATTCGAGTTTTTTAAGACAAATGGAGTCTCTGGATGCAAAGTGTAAATTTTGTCTCTTAATGACAGAAAAATTGTGAAATGATAATAACCAAAGAATTTTTGCCTTATTTATGAACAGATTTAGCACATTTATTATAAAAAGTAAATTTTTCTGCATCTTCTTTTTCAACTAACCTAGTACTAAAACAAGAAAAAACTTTGAAAGTTAGTCGAAACGATGCGAATATTGCATTCATAATCGTTCTCCTATGCCACATATCTCCATCGGATTCCAGAACATAAAATATTACTAATTTAGCCTGAAAACATTTTCGTTTAGAGATGAATACAAATTGAAGCAACTTGAAATGTTGTTAAGATTTATTTTACATAATTTTCTATATAAAAGAAATATTTCCAGTGATAGTTTTTGTAAAGTTTATGCAACCATTGTGGTACACTAGTACAATCAATATTGAAAAGTCTTGTTTGCGGTTTGATGAGAGGAGAGAAGAGTACAAAAATTACAAAAGTAAAAATAATAATAACTAAAAAAATCGCAGTTTTGTGCAGTTAGTACATTGTAAGTAACGTCTTGGCATTTTGTAAAGCAATTGCCATCCCTTACTGTGGGAGAAAAGGAATGTAGGTTGAAAAAACCAAATAACTTTGAAAAGTCTTTGAGATTAATTAGAAAGCAGGTAAATATTTATTATTGAACTTGTTTATGTATCATTTTATAATTTAAAACGAATGTAAGTAATTTTTAAAGGCCTCTCAGATTAAATATTGACTCATTTAGTACATGGACGACGTTATTTTTAACTTCGTATACATCAACATATTATACAACAATAATTCTCTAATCATGTATTTTAAATGAGATATTAAAGGTAAATAGATTTTCTGAATGAAAGAATTTAACACAAAAAAAAGAAGTCTGAAAAGGAGAGGTGTCATGATATTTTTAATTTGAATGGAAAATACCAGTAAGAAACGCAAACGAGGCTTAAATTGTACCAGAAAGTCTAGCTAATTATTAAATGGCATACTTAGGCTTCCGTATTTTTTTTTCAAAGAAATGCATTGTGCTTTTAGAATTAACTCTCAAACTATACAAAATAAAGCATACCTTTCAAATTTTAGAAATTTGTAACATTTAGAATGACATGTTTCGCATGACGAATTTTTAAACCACTTTACCTCCATCTTTTAAACGGTAAGAAGCTGTTCTACCGTTGTCTCTTAATATATGCACCATTTAGATTAGGTATCAGAAAAATGTACGAAATAAATATTTGATTTTCTTCATTCATCTTCTAGCATCAATTTATTCGCAGAAATATATCATTGTATTAGCTAAACTAACTAGTTTTTGCTTATCTTATATGCATTTTCTATTCGTGGATTGACAACGTTTAATGAATAATTAATAAAGATGATACCTTAAATATGCATGGTAAAAGATTACTCTTAAATATAAATATTTAGGAAACTTCATTATTCTTTCTGGAAAATGTGTTTACATTTAGAATTAAGCATCATAGTTTTTACTTTTATTATTTTATTACATATAAATTGAACTGAGACCAAGAAACCTTATTCGGTACATCTTAATTTGTTTTTCTGGATTAAATGTTTCTGAAGATATCATCTACAATTTTTTTTCTTTTATAATTCAGAAATACCTCCTTTTTCGACAAAAAATATCCTTATTCAATCTGTAAAACAACTGTAAAGTGATAAAAATCTAACTAATGTTTTAAAAACGGAGAAAAACGAAGGGAACAAATGCATAAGTAATTATTCTTCTAGCCAATTTTCATATTACATAGGTAAAACCAGCTCTGATTAGAAAAACATTAGGTTACTAAACTCTGGAAATTTCATTCCAGTGTCACGTAGCTCCCAGGGGGCTACAATAAACGCATTATTTCTTAAAATGATACATTAGCTGTCCACACCAGCTCCGACAAACACGAATCCGAAATTCATCAGCGGTTCTTTGCCAGGAAAATGTTACGTGTTTCGAAAGCGCAAGAAATGCTTGAGCATCGGTTGGACATGAGTCACTCCACAGAATAGACAATTTCATGCTCTTTCTTGTCAAAGAGTTTGAGAAAGGAAATGGAGCGAAAGCCAGATATTTCTAAAACATGGCTAAAGTAGTTTTAGAAAAACATTTCTTACACTACACTTGAAAAATCAAGATTTTTCCCCCGTGAGTGTTACTGTAAAATAGAATGCAGTTTATACAATACAGAAATATTTTATAGTAAATTTTACCGGGAAAAGCCAGAGATTGCATTGCCAATTAGTACACTACGTGATTTATGGAGAGACGCATATAATTTTATGTTTCGCTCATCCCTCCAGCCTCAATTAGTATAAGGATAAGAGAACCGTCGTGCGAACAAAAGGATCCCAGGTTCTGACCTCGCTTCTTGAACTTAGCCCGATTTTACTCAGCGCAATTAGCTACAGTGCTCAGGTGTGTTTCCATCGTTAAATTTAAATATCGTAAAATATAATTTTACGATAAAATGTACAAGTGACATCGATGATAGAACTTTTTACTTTAAAATGTCAATAAACATTTCAATAGTGCAGAACCGCATTAATCCGGACTGATAGATAATCCAGGTCATTCGAAATAATGAAATTAGAGATTAAACAAACTGATCTACGAATTGAGCAAAAATACAAAAACCAGCCACCATACACAATATGACCATTATTTTAATTTTAAGAGAATGAAATATAAAACTGCATAACAGAAAATTAAGTGCTATAGTATGTACATGCATTATTTTACTTACAATAAACATTCGATAATAAAAAAACTAATTTGAACAATATGATATGGTCCAGTCTCATCTTCATTTCCACACTTGCTCCTCTCACTGGATGGAAGAAACTATTGATCATTTATTTTCTTACTTTAGTGGACATTTCTTGAAGTATTTATTGTTGAATATACTAGCTTGCATTACAGCTAAACAGTTGTCCGTATGAAATTCATCGCGGTTTAATAGGGTCCATATTAATGACGGTTAACTATATTTAAACTAGTTGAGCTCACGCAAAACATTTAATCTGCTACGCAGTAAGTTACCGCAGCAGGTTACCAGTAACTTACTGATTAATATATAGGTTTTGCCTTCAACGTACGAGTGTCTCTCTTCGGTTTGCTAATTTATAATAGCTACAAGTTTGGCTCTCTGAGCTTCTATTGAGATGTTTTCTGCCTACAGATCGGTCACTACCTCTTCCAGACTGATGAATTCTACTAGGAGCCAAACTTAAGTCTTTGGATGGTATAACCAAGCTGAAAGTGTATTACATATCGATCCGAGCAGCATTTCATACTTTTCATAATGATAATAATGATGTGAGACAATGAGAAAAGTTTAGTTTAAAACACGAGAACTTCATTGGTTCATTTAACTCAGTTTTCTCGCAGCTTTCCTGTTGTGTGCTGAGCTTTTTTCACTGAGGAAGAAGCTCCATTGTAGCCTTGAAATAGTTATTTGCTGTACTTTCTACCCAATTTGTGCTTTATTTACGTTGATTTTAACTTCAATTATAAGAACTTCATACCAGAACTACAAGCCTAACATCCCAAGTAGCACACTTCGTTTTTTAAAGGTTGTAAAATGGTTATTAACGTTGTAACAACCGCTTAAAAACGTTTAGAAAACGTTTAAAGGTTATTTGTGCTACCTGGGATTACTGTGCTGACACCGTTTTATAAACAATGCACTTCATTTTTATGGTATAGCATGTAACGAAATATATTTAAAATTAAATACAGTCGAACCCGTTTACATTGAACGCGTATGCATTGTGACGCTAATTTTCTGAATTAATTTCAGAAGTTAATTCGGGAACTATTAAAGTACGTAATGCAGGCTCGTCATTTAGGAGGGGCAGAGGGGATCAATCCCCCCCTGGCTTTGAGAAATCAATGTATTTACATATAAGTGGGCGTGGTTTTTCATGTTTTCCGATCAAATTGCATTGTGTTTGGATCCTTTGTCCCCCCCCCCTCCCTGGAAAAACTTGAAATGACGTCCCTGACGTAATGATACTTTCAAATTTAAGATGGAAAAAATTCGTAATCGAATAGTTTTGATAACATCATTACCACAAAAGAGAGAATAAAATTAAGCATTAATTATACATAACATCTAATTAAAAAGATTAAAAATGCAATTTTTTTCTGTTTAATAACCGTGTTTAGACTTTGATTGAACTATAATTTTAACTGTAGGTGGCGAAGCAGCCAATAACTATATAATGCTTATGCTTTACTCTTGCATTTGATTTGGGAATACTTGCGTTTGATTTGTGTTTTTAGTCTTGTTTGGAAGTTTTACTGTGAATCTTCAAATCTTAATATTGATTTGAAACTTTTTAGAACTATTTGCTCATTCGTGTTATGTTTTAAAAATAAATTAAATGTGATTTTTTAAATCTGAGTTTCTAATTATTTCAACTAAACGTGCAAAAGGCCTATGAACTCACCAAGCACACGATATTTGACACAAATAAAAAAGCTCGGCCGGCATGTAATGGTGGAAAATACATACAAGACGTTGGGTATTAGTTTTTGAGCCCTGATATACATATTCAACGTACTCTACTTTAGAGCATTACAAAAAGCTTATAAATGACCATCATAGCAAGTGTCGGTATTTATTTAGTTAGATCAGAAAATACTTTAATGGCTTGTATTGTTTAGTGTAGAAAAAAATTAAAACTGCGACGATAGAACAATCCATTAATTTTATGGAAAAGACAATCGTTTGATATTTACGAAACGGAACAAGTCTTCTCGGGCGCATCAAAATGTCATAATATCGTCTGCAGTCGTGATCGTTTGCAGCGGATGAACAAGTACAGGAAACCGTTACCTCTCAATAGGGCTTTGGCAATGCTTGAAAATAATGATGATGATGTATAAAGCATCTCATTTCGTAATTTTACTTTTAAGTCCAAATGTTTAGAAGATTTGACGCAGAAGAAAGCAACGGGATACACGAGTAAGTGACGAATGAAAAACTTAAGCAAAAGGACTGTAAACTTCCATATAGATACCATTTTCATCTCTTGCCAAAAAACATGTCAATGTTTCTTCTGTCTCTATCTCTCATCAAATTTTAATTTCGGCCAGCAATTTTGGGCAAGTTTTCGTCTTCATGCCTCACTTCTGCATTTTACCTGAAGAATATGCTTCACTAATACTGTACGAAGATTTTAAAATGTCACACCCGTTATATATATTTAAAGCACGTTTTGGGATTTCTTGAATTTCCACCAATTTTGCATGAAAAAAAGGCATCTTTAAGAAGCTTTGACTGAATTCTGTAATTATGTGTTTAATTTGTTTATTTATTTATTTATTTTTTTCTTTTGTCTGTGTCTTGATTTTTGTATTGTCCCCTCTGCTCTTCATTTCAACGCTGCGTCCCCCTCCCCCCTTTTTCAGATAGATTGTTAATCTGAAGTAACTGCAACGGAACTGAAAGCAAAATATCTCTAAAAAATATAAGTATATCTTGATACTGACCTAAAAGTATTTTATTACCCAGCAAGTGGTCTCCGCAAACATAGTACTGCTAAACTGAATGAATTGAATATTGGTAAACGCTGAGAAGAGGTATTCAGACTGAAAACACTCCAATGAATAACAGTTAGTAACTTGTTATAAAAAACAAGGTTACAAAAGTTTTTTCATAGAGGAATTGGCAAAAGTAGCTTCCTTCTTTGCAA
This sequence comes from Uloborus plumipes, assembly GCA_038373865.1. NCBI lineage: Eukaryota > Metazoa > Arthropoda > Arachnida > Araneae > Uloboridae > Uloborus > Uloborus plumipes. The sequence continues at coordinate 51,301 of JAXGGA010002685.1, forward strand.
TTCCAAATACAAAATAACTAGAAAATGTGTTTGTTTCTCGGTTAAATGTGTTTTTTGAGAAGGTTGCTGCACTTTTTTTTTTCATTACAGCAAAAAAAAAAGAAAAAAAACAGAGGGATCATGGTGATTTTTTTTTTCTTAAGTGAAGACACGTATCAGTAAAAATATTCTTAATGCCATGGTACATACAATTTACTAAATAATGTAAATGACTATTTATGAGCAACCAACCAGTAACAGGCAGGTGTGTCTTGCATTGTCAATATTATAATAGTAATTGATATTCCTGAAATCATTGGGATGATTTCTGAGTTCTTCAGCAGGATTTCAGGTCAATTTAAGAAATGTTACTACAAACTTTCAGCTCAAAACTTTCCTGTGTTTTCCAGATACGTTACTAGCAGCAATCAGGCACAATTACTTTCTTATTCCAGGAATATTCCACTCTTTTTTTTTCACAGTGTAGAGTTCGTTTAATAATGTCTATATTATTATTTTCATCATTATTATTATTATTTTCATCATCATTATTATTATTGTTACATTTATGATAATTATTATTTTTATTATTATTACTATTATTATTATTATTATATTTATTGTTACTATTTTTATATTTATTATTATTATTATTACAGTCAATATTATTATTACTTATAACTACTACTATCATTATCAGTATTTTTATCATTACTATTACTACTATCATTATCAGTATTATTATTATTACTATCATCATCATTATTATTATTATTAAACTGTTTAGTAAAGATCATTTTTTTTTTTGAGGCCAAACAAGCCTTATTCAGCCAAAAAAGTTCCAAATCAAAATGTCTGTTCCAAATCAAAATGTCTTTTTTTCTCTACAAATGTTGTAAAGAACTCTTTTTTTTTTATTCTTAATTAAGAATCACGAACACCATTTTTTATCAAAAAATAAAGCAATCTGTGTAATGAAATGACTAAACGTAAGAGATTTTAATCAGATTTATCTTTTTATTTGAGTTTTTCCCAAATAAAAAATAAACCTTTAGAAAAAATTGTGTACTTAAAAATTACCGATTTTTTTTTCTTCTTCTTTTGACATTCGCTTCTTTTCAAAGTAAAATTAATTGTATTAAAATATTTAGCTGAAGTAACTCATATGTATATGAAAAAACCTGATGTTATAACTGAATATAACTTTAAATGTGCAATAAGTATTTCATTGAAAATATTTTATTACAGTGTTATAATTTTAAAGAATAATAATTATTTTTATCGAGTACATTTAAATATGTCATACAATGAGTTACCGCCCATAAGCCAGAGCTGAAGCAGAACTGAAGCAAATACACTCACAGCTCAATCATGACATCCTGAGACCGCGGTTTCGTCCTTATTTTGGACTCCTCAGTCAGGAACAGCCAATGATCCAGCTGGAGGCAGATGTACTCTTGTTATAGCCAATATTGCTTTCAAACTGGTGGATAAAATGGATTTACCTCACCAGCGAGCGTCTGCAAACCATGGTACGGCTCAGCTCAAAATTGAAGGCAAAAATTGAAGACTTTTGATCACTACACCATCTGGTGGACTTGAAAAAAATTGACGTTGGCTGCTTTACAGGAAAAAAATCTCGAGATATAACAACTCCATTAGACACTCTTGGAAATGCTTTGTCATAACACTTAGCTAACACATTTAATCGTTATGAATTAGATATAATTATTTTGTGCGTAAAACATTTCATGCCAAAGCAGCGTTAAAAAATTACTTGCAACACTTATGTTTCTTTCAAAAAGAAATACCTATTTTTAATATAAGTTCATAATTTAGGAGAAAAAGCAAAAATTAATAACAACGTGTCAATGAGAGGTCGATAAAAGAAACTAATTAGAATCATTATTCACTTGACAACAAATGTTCATGTCACAACAAAGCGTGGTCTTTATATTTAAGGGTACGATCGATATTATTTTACTTGACGTGAGTGTGAAAAGGCCTAATTGCTTTCCGATAACTTTTGTACTTGCATATCAGAATTTTTAAGAGGAAATTAACTTTGTGAGTTTCGAAGATTAAAAGCGTGAACATTTTATTGTATGTATTTAGGTAAAATACGTAAGTGAACTTCAATATAAATTATTGAAAGAAAATTGTATGCAAAATACTGTCTTTAATTTCCATTATCTTCTAATTTACTGGAATGCGTCAGAAGTGTTTCAAATTTGAGCGAATGCGACTTCTCGCAACTAATCTCTGCGCAGTTGCGTGTACTGCGAAAGACAGTCAATAAAAAAAGAAACAGTGAGGTTTGCTTACCAGGAAACCATACGATAGTGAAAAAAATATTAAGTAGCAATCGAAAGAGCATTATGAAACATGTTTCCTGCATTATCTATTTCTGTGAATAAATTGAACTTAATAAATATACTTTTAGGACAAACCTCAGTACATTAATAAGATAACTCAGTCTTTTGAACGCATGCTTTTCAGAAGAAACGTGTACATATCTTAATCAAATTATGACATTTTAAAACTAAGTAAATAAATTAGAAAAAAAATTAAACAACATTTGAATAAGCCAGTTGTCTTCCCGTTGAGTGGACAAGAAAATTAAGGGGGGGGGGTAGGCTATATAAAAAACAATCGAGTCAAAATAGTTAACATCAAAGTAAAACCTTTTCCATGTCAAAGATATTCACAATATTTCCCTCAGCTGATGCATTTTATCTTTTGTCTGAAGCACAAGAGGATAGACAGTGTGTCAGATGCTTTAAAAATCTTTTTAAGTTCGATGCTACATATATATTCAAGCTTTATTGGTATTATTTTGAATGCGGAAAATCCTGTGAACTGTTTGAGAAAACAAAAAGGGTATAAAATAGTTGCTAGGAAAATAAAAGAGATATACTTCTCGCTTTATTTTTTGCTTGTAACATTGACATTATGTCATCTTCAGAAACAATGGTTAGGGAAAGAATACATCTATGTATTTATATTCTGAAATGTTAAATACACATGAAACAAGAGACTGAATAGAATATTTTTTTAAAAATGTTTATGTTTTTTCGAAAGAAAAAAACAATCTTAAGTTAGCAAAGCACAAAAAAGCGTGAAAAATCATTAAAAAAAACTTTTATCGAACAAATCTAGAAAAAAATATAAGATGAAAATAATATATTCATGAATGAATACATCAATGTATACGTTAAACAAGAATGAAAAAAATAAGTGTTTTGGGGAGAAGAAGGAAACAAATCGAAAAATAATGTATGTTTAAAATGACAAAGAATAAAATTGATTATATAAACATTCTTCCTCCACAAAATAAAATTTTAAATTCAAAATTAACTTTTTATACATTTTGATTCTTTTTTAATATACAGGGTGTCCACTCCAATCGTGGACCAATAGCTAATTTCTAAACCGTTAGAGATAAGCATATAGTTTATTTAGGAAAAAATCTCCAAATTACGAAAGGAATTTTGGGTGTATTCAATGTTTTTCAAAAAATCAAATTTTGAAAGAGTTACGAAATTTTAATTTTTATACAGCCCCCCAGTCCTATCAATCATATTTAGTAAAACATTCTTGACACTATAACGTTTAAAACTAAAAAAAAACACTCTTCTACGACAAAAATTGACCGAGTTATGACGTTTTGAAAAATCAAGATTTTGAAGGATTTCGCATACGGTCCCTAAAGCGATCTCTCGATGACGTCATGAAACAATGCAAAATCTTGATTTTTCAAAACGTCATAACTCCGTCAATTTTTGTCGTAGAAGAGTGATTTTTTTTTAGTTTTAAACGTTACAGTGTCAAGAATGTTTTACTGAATATGATTGATAGGACTGGGGGGCTGTATAAAAATTTAAATTTCGTAACTCTTTAAAAATTTGATTTTTTGAAAAACATTGAATAGACCCAAAATTCCTTTCGTAATTTGGAGATTTTTTCCTAAATAAACTATATGCTTATCTCTAATGGTTTAGAAATTAGCTATTGGTCCACGATTGGAGTGGACACCCTGTATATACTTGTACTTTTTAAAGCGTTGTCTATTTTTACTCATTTTTATGCGTTTTATAGCAACAATATGAAAAGTTTTGGTTTATTAAATTCATTTCTATTAACACATGAATACTTGTATAAAATTTCGTAAGCTTGAGGTTCTCCGTTCCTGAGAAATGGTGCGCTCAACAAGTAAAATCGTAGTTCTAAGAAAATAAGCTTTTAAAGTCAGGATTAAACAAACAGTCAGTGCAATCAGTGTAAACAAACACGATTTACAAATTTCAGTGAATGCTATTTTCCCCATATATTCCGTTCTACTGGGAATTTTTAATGGGGTTTGTTTTAAAATTATCCCATGATTTCAACTTTAAAAAAAAAAGGTTAAATACCGAAACAAAACTCGGAAAACTAACATATTTGTCCAGTCAATGAATACATTGTAGAATGCATAGAATATGCGAGAGTATTTGACTTCCGAAAATTGTTAGGGGATGATAGTAAGCAAACATACTGATATCCCCGACCCTGGGGGGTGAGCTAAAGGTGGGAGGGAGGGTGGAAACAAATTTTGCGTTTTTCGAAAGATCATGGAAATGGTGGCCCTAGCAGCATCATCTCATCGGCCCATTCATCGAAACCCGATGAAATTCTCATCGGCCGATGATCCAATATGTCTCATCGACCAAGCAGAATCCGAGCAGCAAAATCCGATGAGATTACGATGAGATTTGGAGCAATTTACGAGCAAAGCAGTCCCGTGCCGAGGAATTTCATCGGGAAACTTGATCGGAAGGATATCGCTTTCCGATGAAAAGTAGCTCATCGAAAACCGAGCTCGGATACTGATCGGAACGATGTCATCGTGCGTTACAGGATCAGTTTACGAGGAGTTTGTTGATCGGCCGAGCAAAATCCGATGAGTTGATGCTACTTAGGGGGAAAATGGGTTCAAAATAAAAATTCAAGCTAAATAAACTTCCTATAACATATTTGTCGAATTTTTCATTATTTTCCGGCTGTATGTTGTGAAAAAAAAATTTCGGAAAAACTCGCTATTTTTGACAAACATTTACGTCTAGTGCGTTCCAAGGTTTTCCTTATAAATGTTACTAACAAAGTTGTAGAGCTTTAAATGTTCTTCAATTTTATATGCTACTTTGCTACATTTTATTAAACCAATCGAAAGTTAAAGAGTTTTAAACACGCGACTTCATGCTAAAAATAGAACATTTACCATTTGAGCTAATATTTAGAAAAGTGCCAATTTGAGTCCCAAGTGAATTTTCACCAGTATTTCAATAACTAGTTAAAAAAATAATTTTCCCCAGCAAGAAGATAAGTTTTTCTTTCATTTCATCTAATAACACCAGAAAAAAAGTTTTTTTTTTTTTTCATCAGAAAATATTGTGTTTATACATCAAAAATCAGATCGGTAACGTGTCCCAAGTAGCAAAGCTTAGCATGCAAACAGGTCATGCGCACTTTCTAACTTCCTAAAAAAACGCACTTGCACAAAAAACGATTCTATTTTTACCCCTTTGTTAATATTTCACTTCATTTTTGTTTTAATCGATTTCTGATTTTCTAGGTGATGCGAAATAAGCGTGTCCCAAATTCCGCCGTCAGAGTGGTAACAATAACTTCCGATCTAAGTTTAGGCTCCCAAAATCATTTCCTGCACCTATACCACGTGATACTAAGTACCTGGTGGAAAGTTTTATCGAATTGTAATTAAAAATTTGCATTTCTGCATCTAAAATTGTAGGTAAGATTTTTTAAGTGATTTTATAAAATGTGTGTCATTTGAGTCATCAGATAGGTAACACGCTCTAAAATGCGCAGTTTTTATTATTTTAAAAATTATTTTATATATATAAGTATAGTCCTTTGTTACAAGTGAAAAAAAACACGTGTTTGATTTTGGTTTAGTGCGATCGACTCGGAAATAAAAAAAAAACTTTGTCAGTTTGTCAGATCGGTAACAGTCAGAGCGGTAACATTGAAAAACAGCAAATATGTTACAGAACTGACTCACACGTTTCAGAATTATAAAAAGCAAAAATCATACTTTATCCATATATATTGAATATTTTTGTTCGTAAAAAATGAAAAGCAATGAGTTTTAGTACAATTGCTTCATTTGTGGTTTGTAGTTGTTAAATAAGAAAAATTGACACTGCAGAAATTAAGTTAATTAATTATTATTATTTTAATTAATTAATTTATTTATTTTTTGTGCCTTAATTTCTTATAACTTCGCTAAATAACTAGATAATAACTAGCATGCTAAATTTGAATTTCTGATCAAGAAATTAAATTTTTCCTGCAACTAATTAAAGAAAAGCAAGCAGCAGAGTTGTGTGTTGAAAAAGTTGAAGTTGTGTGTTGTTTTAAAACAAAACAAATGTTTTATTAGCTTGGATTTGGTAATCTCATAATTTATTTTATCTAAAAACCTTATCGCTCATTTTTATTTCCAAGAAATGCTTTTTCATAATGAAATTTGATTTTTTAGCCTAATATATATATTTTAATATAATTATCTTAATTCTATGTTAAAAATGCAAGGAAATGATATCATATTTAGAGATGTTAACGAAGACTGATAGCATAAACTCAAATATGTAGCTCATATTACCATCAGATCTGTAACATTCATCAGATCTGTAACGGCTTAAAAGTGAGTAATCTAAGGAGGGGGTAAATAACTTCCTTGACCTCCCCCCTTTTATTTTCTTGCATTTAGACCCACTTTAGACTTCAAATCCAATATTAGTTTTTTTCTGCAAAAAATTTTTTTTTCCAGAAAACTCCAACTTCAAATTGGCACTTTTCTAAATATTGGCTCATTTACAAAAATCAACTGACGCGAAAAGGGATCGCACTCTTCCTCTTTTTTCAATGGACTCGAGAATTCTGATTGGCAATGAAGAAGTTGTTATACATTAGTGCAACACAAATGATGTCACGCTTCAAAGGGGACCCCCCTCCCCTAATTCTGGGGGTTCAGTTAGTGAAATTGGGACTTTGTGGCAAGGGGGAGGGAAAGAGTAAAATGTAGTTTGACGCCTAGAATTTTTTAATAAAAATATGTTTATAAGAGGTAGCTTAAGAAAAGTACTGAATGACAAAGGTGAGGGGTGTCCAAAATGCTGGTAAAAGTGTGACATCATTTATGGACTGACCCACAGAGAAATCGGACGAAAATTTAGAATTACGTATAAGCAATGCGAATTAATGAACTGAGGAAATACAGGAAGCCAACACACTACGTCTGCATATTTGCAATACCCCACCAACTCATTTATTCCACCCATAGACTGTAGGATTTCTGCCCCCCGCTCGTTTACTTCCCATTCCATGCTGACGAGTGCTAAAAAGTCAGAAACTGCAGTCCATGGATGGAATAAACGAGTTGGTGGTGTATTGCATGTTTCTGCCTCAGCTCTGGCTTTGGGGCGGTTACTTACTGCTTGATATTGTATTTGACTTTGTTGTTAATTAGGATGCGTAGTCTAAAAAACTCTTTGGCAGAAAGAGACAACTGTATAAGCCATTGGCGATGGTTACGTTAAATTTCTGACAACCCATTTTAATAGGATATGTTTCACAATGGTTTTTGACGGGTACATCGACACATTAATCAGAGAGCACAGAAGCAGCAAAATAGAATTGACGATGTCACTTTAGAAGATGTGTGGACATCAATGTCAGTAAGAAAATTTCTAACTATAGTTAAACAGGAGGGTTTCCTGTCTAACTTTCATAATAAGAATCAGCGGACAAATTCGAAAATGGTGAAGCGGTGGAAAAACGGGATAAAAAAAACTCCGAGCTTTAGATGATGCTAACGTTGATATTGAGAAAACAGCTATCACCAGATAGCAAAATTATTTGTTAGCTATTATTTGAGAGGACGTAGATATGGTTGTTCACTGAATAGCCAAATCATCAACTGATCGCAACATTCTGCTGAGAAAATATTAAAGCGAAAAATTACTATTTAATATTCCTACAGAATTTAAGATACGCAGTGCATCTCAAGAGAAAAGAGGTTTGTCCATATGTACCAGATGTCTGAAATCATAAAACAGGTATCTGAGGAGTATCTATACATCAACAGTTTTTCTTTAAATGAATCCATTGAGACTGTTAGGATTATAAGTATCTCTCATGGTATTTTGTTCCAGCCACAGAACATTGTCTCAGAGAGTTCCGCTACAACTCATTTATTAAAGTAGCTGCTAACATGAAGACTCTTAACTCCACCTTACCCCCAGAGTACACCTATTGCTAGGGGAGGAACTTGATGTGGAGCATCGGATTGTGAATTGGGAAAGGAGGAATGACCATTGTCCAACTCATCGTTTCGAAACTCCCGGAATTGGATGTTACTCCTGATGAAATTTTGTAGATAATTTTGACCGTAAACCCAAAGGGATGTGCTCTTGTGGTGCTCTTGTTTTTAATCATTGTTAAACTACTCTGTCGCATGTCTGCATTACAAGGGCAGTTGCAACAACGGTGTCGAAACATTAGTCCAGGACGCAAGTGGCGACGGTGACATCAATGCACTACCAATTTTTTTAGACAACTTTTCCACTGCTGGTGGACATGACTTAATCCTTCCGGTTCAGAAGAAAACCAAGATGTCACCTCAAAAGATTATATTTTGATTTTCTAATTACTGTCAGTCCATATTCCATGTAAATATTTTCAAAATGTGATTAATAATAATAATAAAAACTATAATTACAAAAAGATGCTGCATGCCAATTGCATGTACATTATTTCTATCATTAAAATGTTAATTATCATGATATAGCGTCATCATGCTCATTTCAATAAGAACAATAGAATTGAGTGCACATGTTATAAATTCATAGTTTTTGATTGCTTGTCAGCTAGGTGTCGTGGTGGTTGGGATATGGCTTCGTATGCATTTGGTATCAGGCTTGAATCCGCAGTTCAAGTGTTCAGCCGTTGAATTTTCGAGACGCAAAAAAACCGTCAGGGTCCATGTCGCATAATTGCGGTATATTACAGATCCCTTGAGTACCTATTTGAAAAGAACAAGTTTTTTTTTTTTTTTCCAAACATTATCGATTTTCAAGAACGTATTCTTCGAAAACCATTGAAAATGTGATAAATATGTATGAAATTAATTTCACAGCAAATTTAGTTAACTTTCACTTCAGTTGGGTGGAGCCCATTTTTTCTTCCATTTAAGACATACAATCAAAAACCCAAAAATATGTTCCCACCCCTACCCACATTTAGCTCACCCCTAATGTCGGGGACTTTCAGCATGTTTACCTACTAATTACCCCTAATAAATTTCTTACAGGGGAAATGCTGACTTTCTGCACTTTCGCAGTTCATTTTCGTTAAATTATACCAAGGATAAGAAGCTAATTCATACTGCATATAATTCTTCAAATCGTTGTCCGATTTCTCTGTGGGTCCGTCCATAAATGATGTCACTTTTATCAGAATTTTGGATACCACTCTATCTTTGCCATTCAGTACTTTTCTTAAGCTACTTTTTATAAACATATTTTTATTAAAAAATGCTAGGCGTCAAACTTCTTTTTATTCTTTCCCTCCCCCCTGTCACAAAGTCACAATTTCACTAACTGAACCCCCAGAATTAGAAGAGGGGGGTCCCCTTTGAAGTGTGACATCATTTGTGTTGCAGTAATCTACAGCAACTTCTTCATTGTCAATCAAAATTGTCGAGTCCATTGGAAATAGAAGAAGCGCGGTCCTTTTTCGCGTCAGTTTGATTTTTGTGAAAGGCAAATACTCTATTTTAAGCATGAAGTCGTGTGTTTAAAACTCTATAACTTTCGATTGGTTTGATAAAATGTAGCAAACAAGCATATCAAATTGAAGGAAATTTAAAGCTCTACAACTTTGTTAGTTGTCATTTGTAAGAAAAAATCACCTTGAAAGGCACTAGGCTTAAATGTTTGACAAAAAAGCGAGTTTTTCCGATTTTTTTTTTCCAACATACACCCGGGAAATTATTGAAAATTCGATAAATATGTGTAGAAATAGTTATAGGAAGCTTATTTAGCTTGAATTTTTATTTTAAACCCATTTTTCCCACCATTTCCGCAATTTTTCGAGAAACCCAAAATTTGCTTCGATACCCTTAGCTCCCCCCCCCCCCAGGGTCGGGGACTTTCAGTATGTTTGCCTACTAACTACCCCTAAAAATATTCTGAAGTCAAATACTCTCGCATATTCCATGCACTCTACACCCATATTTTGAGCACTCATTGACTGGACTATGTATTAATGCTGGATGTTTCATTTACTGGAATTGAAGAGGTAGTATTTGTCAATGACAAAAGCATTTTTACTCCTTTGCACATTCTCTTGTTTCAGCCTTGGTTTTAATTCACAAAAATGAACTGTAGCAATGTGAATAACCTACTATGTAATCTTTGTAAACATTTTTTCCCTAAGTAAATAAAATTCAAATTTATTAGTAGAAAAGTAAGTATTTTTTTAACTGAACAATACACTACATCTAAAAAATAAAATCATGTATTACAATTTTGAGAGAAATAAGATTCATTATTTTTTTGCAGCAGTTTTGTGCTATATAAGTTAAAAAACAACTAATGATTAAGAAGAAGATTAACTTAAGAATTAACACAAAAAGACAGATCATTTAATTGAAAAATCAAAGGCTTGCATTTGAATCACCATTTAGAGATATTTCTTAAAAGAAAAAAAAAATAATTGGAGTAAAATCAACTTAATTTCAATTGATGCTTTAAATATACTACCTTTGAAGTTTACCAAGCAATTATTTCTGCATCGCGCAAAATGAAGAGGTAGAGATCTCTTGGTGGGTGGGTGCTTATGTGGGTGTTTGAGTTAAATAAATTAACATTGTATCTCAAGTAAAAAAAATGACTTTATATTTTTCACTAAACTAAACCAATGTGCTTCATGTAGTTAAATTGTAAAAGAAACCACTTCTTCCCTTCTTATTTCTGGAATATATTGAACTTCTTTTCTTCTCGGTTGAAATCAAATAACGCCGTCAATGTCACTTGTGTCAATTTTTAAGACGTTTTAGCAATCTAATCGAGAAGGAATAGTGATGTATAATATTTCCATCATATTAATGAAGAAACGCTGAGATTAAAGTAAAATACGCTAATCCATACCTTTTAACAGCACTTCAATTTTTAATATATAAGATTGAATTCATAAACGGAACATCGAAAATGGAGTTTGCATACAAACATCACATGGGCAATTCCATCATTACAGACGTAACAATCGCAGACTTTGAACACAAATAATTCTGGTTTGGGCTGATGAAAGTCTTCAATTTTTTTCCTGTAGTGTAACTTGATGATGTTTATGCTACAAATTTGCGTGCAGATTGCTTAATTACAAAAAAATACAGAAATTAAAAACTGCCTGTTACAGACGTAATTCACAAAACAGCAAAAACTCGACTATGTCATACAACTTACAATATTCCTCTGAATTATACGGAAATTTTGAACTTTTTTTTAATACGTATTCTAGAGACTTCAAGCTTTCTAAAACCATAAAGATTGTGTGGATTTTGACTGCCGAATTTGTGAAAAAAATTCATAAACTTGTTACGGACGAAACAAGGTGGTGTTACAGACGTAACATCTCTGATTTGAAAGTAGAAAACAGTATTTTAAAGCAGGAATAAACAAAGATTTTTGTGCTAAAACAATACAGTAGCATTAATTATCACATTATTTGAATATTTTAAGTTATACTGTAACAGTTTTAGAAAATTTGGGTAAGTCTGGGGGAGTTGAGAGCATATGCCGATATGTCAATATGTAACAATAAATTAATGCATCTTACGACAATTATTTCCAAGAAAGATTGACACAAGAAAAGTTTAGAAGGGCCTTCACACAAATTTATTTATTTGTATTCTTAAAATTAATGCATAATGGGGCTGCTACATAAAAAAAATCGGGAAAAGTAAATTCCTCCCTGGAATCAGTGACTGGTCTTAGGAAAACTTAAAAATTTGAAAATGTTGGATGATATAGCAGAATACTAGTACCAAACTAAAATTTAACCTTCTTGGTGACAGTTGGTCATATTTGATAATTTTTTTTTTTTTTGAATGAAAAAATGTGTCCTTTTTCGTCCGATGTTTTCGAAATTCGAACGGCATTTTCGCAAATAAATTTCAATTACATGCCGACGTGATTAAAAATTTCAAAATCAGAATACCAGAAACTTTAGTACTCGTACCATATTATGCTATATACATGTATTGCTCATTCTGTGATTTTTACATATTTAATTGGAAATTTACTTTTGCTGACGTAACATAGAGCCATTTGTTATGTCCGAAATGTTACGTCTGTAACAGCATTAATTTAAAAACTAAATCAGTTGCAATATTTTTAACTATGGTGGGCAATTACTCTAAGAATTTGCCAAAAGACCATTAAGGGTTTTTTTTTATTTTGATTTTTTAGGACGTAATGACAACTTTTGCTTCTTTTTTGTTACAGACGTAACATCAAACTTCTATTTTTCAAACTTCAACTACACCATTTAGATCAATTCAAAGTAATTAATGAGTGCATATTATTATAGTACCGTCTTAGTAGTTACAATTGTGCTAAAAGTAATTATTTTTGTTTTTATTTTTCGATGAGAAATATGCATTTGAAAATGAGTTCTTTTTTCTGCTTTTTACAAGTTCGTGAATATCGTACTTCCAGCTAAGAAAACAAGTATTATTCTAACTCTCACCAAAAAACCAATGCAGGATTCTTAAAATATACATCTTAAGCTTTAAAATGATGTATAACATAGCAACAAACCTTCAATATGAATTTTTGACCAATTGGTTTCACTTTTTATGGAATGGCCCATATAAGTTTAAAAAAAAAAATTCTTCAATACTTAAAAAAGAAATATTTAATTAAAATTGTTGAATTTAGTTTTGAATAAACACGGCACGATACGTATTTTTCTAAGTAAGCGAATTAATTTAATTCCTTGTTTATTTTAGTTTATCCAAGGCCTGTCCGCTACTTTTCGGCCATTCGACGTCGAGCTCCCCAATATCGCTGAGTCTAGTGGTTTGTCAGGAGAAGAAGGTCTTGGTAGGTGAGCAAGTGTTCGCTGTCCATGCTGCCTTATTACACTGTAAAAAATCAATGTTGTTTTTACAGTATAATTAAGGCTAACTTTATAATACTAAATTGTACATATTTCTAATTTTACAGTAATAAACTGTACAATAACTAATTTTACAGTACTAATCTGTTAAATTTCTAACTTTACAGTAAGAAACTGTAAAATTTCTAGTTTTACAGTTTATTATCGTGCATTTTACAGTTTTAAACTGGAACCTCGGCTGCCAGTATTATTCTGTCTGAACAACAGTTCATTTTTTGCAGTGTAAGTACAAAAGTCGTATCTGCACTTTTTAACAAAATTGAGTTATCGCCACCAGGTAGCTCTCTGTGATGTATTTTACCTAAATACAAAGTGGTAAATTCCTGCTTTAGGGTCCGGGTTTGACGACTTTTTTCACACTATGGGCAGAATTAATAAATGGTTGCCAGAAAACCATAAATCTAAATTAGAAACCATAAATCTAATAGTTGCCAGATTTAATAATTTTTCGCCGTACCTTAAATTAGAATTCATTCTACAAAGTTTTGAGGTCATTTGAGAACGGGAAATTTATTTTTGAAAAATTCTGAAAAAGTATCATTTGGATCAAATAAATGGTGCAGCAAAAATTTAAAGATTAATACGTCAGTTTGAGCTCTACTGCAGATACCACTTTTGCACTTGCACGGCAGCATACTGGAAGTCAGACAAATTTGGCACTCATCATTCGTAGCCGGCCCGATGCGGTGGAGGTGGGTCTAAAGGTTGTCATGCCCGGGTAGCATACGAAACCGGCCGACTGCAGAGAATCTCTAAAGATGTACTGGGAAAGTTTTCACGATGAATAAACACTCCCATTTTTAGCCAATGCTTTGTTTTTTTAAGGAGGTCTTTAGTTCGATACAGATGGTGTGTGTAATTAAGTTTTGGGCCGCTCTAAGGCTTATTGTAGTAGTTGGATATTTTCTGGGGTATCGCTGTAGCAGATTTATCGTTACCCAGAGGGCACCAAGTGGATCCTGCTATTTTGCACTACATTCCTTCAACAATAAAGTAACTTAAATTTTATGAAATATATATATTCATTTTAAAATGCAACCTGTTAAGAAAACAACTTAATTCCATTTCAAGATTTAATCTACATAAAAATGGCATACTAGATATCATGAAACCTGAATTGCATTTTTCACAAACAATAAAACAACGTAGCATCTACTTATATTAAAAACTGAGTATCTTTCTAACTATCTTTCTTTCTAACTATCTTTCTTTCTATCTTGCTAACTATCTTTTTTTCTATGTCACGCTTCTTTCTCCTGAACGCCAATGACCTGAAAGTCGAACCAGGTACCGATAGATAGGTAATTTTTCAGGCTTCATTAGTTTCAATCGATATAATTATACGATTTTAATTAGCGAAGATATCAATTAATAAGTAGTCAAGTTTAAAGCGATTAAGCCTAATAAATGATTAAATATGAAATCCATTCTTGCAAACCGTCGTTGCTATGAAACAGTGATAACAATGATAATGAGAATTTTGAATGAAGGCTTAACTAAATCAAACACGAAACTCATAAGCGGGCCACTTACGTAGAATTTTTATCGCTAGCTACTTGTAATATTTTGAAACATTCATTTGTTGAAAAGCCATCTACTTATATTAAAAACTGAGTGTCTATGTCTGCTTTTTTTCTTTGAGCGAGCTGAACTTACTGAAACTCTCCTCACCATCTTGAAAGCGCGAAGCATCTCAATAATTCGAATGATTTTTTATATAGGAAAAAAGTAAAGGCGTGAAGCGCCTATTAGCGAGCCGCCTTGGCGGGGAGTACTTTCTTGAAATTTTTCTCACTACTTTCAAGGCACGAAGTGCCCGTGCAACGCCAGGCCACGTGCGTGGTATGTCTTGAAATCGAATGAACATTAAATTATATCAAATAATATAACTTCAGAATGAGGTAAAAGTTAGAGAGGGGAGACGTTATGCATCAACATGCCGCAGGAAGCTAATCTAGCTGCCCTGGCAGCTAGTCTACTTATATTAAAAACTGAGTATCTTTCTAACTATCTTTCTAACTATCTTTCTTTCTATGTCAAGCTTCTTTCTCCTGAACGCCAATGACCTGAAAGTCGAACCAGGTACCGATCCATAGGTAATTTTTCAAGCTTCATTAGTTTCAATTTATATAATTATACGATTTTAATTAGCGAAGATATCAATTAATAAGTAGTCAAATTTAAAGCGATTAAGCCTAATAAATGATTAAATATGAAATCCATTGTTGCCAAACCGTCGTTGCTATGAAACAGTAATAACAATGATAACGAGAATTTTGAATGAAGTCTTAACTAAATCAAACACGAAACTCATAAGCGGGCCACTTACGTAGAATTTTTATCGCTAGCTACTTGTAATATTTTGAAACCTTCATTTGTTGAAAAGCCATCTACTTATATTAAAAACTGAGTGTCTATGTCTGCTTTTTTTCTTTGAGCGAGCTGAACTTCCTGAAACTTTCCTCACCATCTTGAAGGCGCGTAGCATCTCAATAATTCGAATGATTTTTTATATAGGAAAAAAGTAAAGGCGTGAAGCGCCTGTTAGCGAGCCGCCTTGGCGGGGAGTAGTTTCTTGAAAATTTCCTCACTACTTTAAAGGCACGAAGTGCCCGTGCAACGCCGGGCCACGTGCGTGGTATGTCTTGAAATCGAATGAACATTAAATTCTATCAAATAATATAACTTCAGAATGAGGTAAAAGTTAGAGAAGGGGGACGTTATGCATCAACATGCCGCAGGAAGCTAATCTAGCTGCCCTGGCAGCTAGTCTACTTATATTAAAAACTGAGTATCTTTCTAACTATCTTTCTTTCTAACTATCTTTCTATGTCACGCTTCTTTCTCCTGAACGCCAATGAACTGAAAGTCGAACCAGGTACCGATAGATAGGTAATTTTTCAGGCTTCATTAGTTTCAATCTATATAATTATACGATTTTAATTAGCGAAGATATCAATTAATAAGTAGTCAAATTTAAAGCGATTAAGCCTAATAAATGATTAAATATGAAATCCATTTTTGCAAAACGTCGTTGCTATGAAACAGTGATAACAATGAGAATGAGAATTTAGAATGAAGGCTTAACTAAATCAAACACGAAACTCATAAGCGGGCCACTTACGTAGAATTTTTATCGCTAGCTACTTGTAATATTTTGAAACATTCATTTGTTGAAAAGCCATCTACTTATATTAAAAACTGAGTATCTATGTCTGCTTTTTTCCTTTGAGCGAGCTGAACTTACTGAAACTTTCCTCACCATCTTGAAGGCGCGAAGCATCTCAATAATTCGAATGATTTTTTATATAGGAAAAAAGTAAAGGCGTGAAGCGCCTGTTAGCGAGCCGCCTTGGCGGGGAGTACTTTCTTGAAATTTTTCTCACTACTTTCAAGGCACGAAGTGCCCGTGCAACGCCGGGCCAAGTGCGTGGTAGGTCTTGAAATCGAATGAACATTAAATTATATCAAATAATATAACTTCAGAATGAGGTAAAAGTTAGAGAGGGGGGACGTTATGCTTCAACATGCCACAGGAAGCTAATCTAGCTGCCCTGGCAGCTAGTGTATAAATACTTTCTGTTTGCGGAACACTGCTTTCTGAACATTGACTTGTCTATCGACGTATATTTCTTTATTTGTTTAGCCAATGCTAATGCTTTAAAACAAAGACACAGCTTATTGAAGCTTATATTTCCATTCGTGCGATGGTTTTTTTTTTTTTTTTTTTTTTTTTTTTAAATGCATGAAGACCATGAATATCTTCCTTTCTGCTATTTTTTTTTTTTTTTGAGACCCAATACTTTTATTAATAGTAGCACTTATATACATTGTAAAACACTGAAAAGAGAGAAATATTTTTAAAATTTTAAACCACAATGTCGAGGATTAATTTTATTTAAAACCAAAACTTTTAATGAAGAACTGTGGTGGGTTTAGTTTAAGCTAATATAATCCAGGTTTCCGTTGCAACAAAAAAAAATGCCAAAAAATATTTTAATAAAAGCAGAAAGAATATTCTATTATGTGAGGCAGAATATTTTTCTAACTTTATTTATAAAACCCATTCCTTCTTTGAATAATGTTATATTTATTTTGCCAAGAATCTGTATTATACAACTGAAAGCGTAATATTGTTAGCATTAAACAAGCCTATAAAATGAAATATTCCAAAAAATAATATTTTATGCGCAATTTTTTAAGCTCTGAAATACGATTGCCCCCCCCCCCCATTTCTCCTTTGACATTCTTGTATCAAGAACAAAACATTAAATATATTCATTTTGTCTAGTATTCATTCTTTACCGTATTTTTTTAAAAACACGCCGTCTCTTTTTAATTTTATTTTTCATGCGCATATTTTAGCTTTCTGAAAATCATTTTCTTCGCTTTCGTTTCTTATATGTTATTTAAGCCGTAAAATTGCATTTCAGTAACTTCATTTTTTTCCGGCTTATTCTGACGAACTTAAAACTTAAATATAAGTCGTTGTGAACAATACTGAAACTAAGCAGTGCTGTTAGAGATTTTTTTAGTGCTTCAAAAACAGCTTTGTGCTCAATGAAAAGTGTTTATAACAAATAAATTAACTATACTGCCGTGCTAAGCGCAAAAGTGGTATTTGCAGTCGAGCTCAAACTGAGAAAAAACTCTTTAAAGTTTTGAGCCTCCATGTACTTGATTTGGATGATACTTTTTCAGAATTTTTTAAAAACTGATTTTTGTTCTCAAATGACCACAAAACAATGTATGTGGGTAAAATACGTCACAAAGAACAACCTGGTGGCGATAACTCAAATTTGTTAAAAAGTGCAAGTACGACTTTTATGCTTAGCATGGCAGTATAATCAATTTTAAAAACTTTATTTTTGAAACTATGCCTTTCAAATTTTAATTATTTTACACACACACACACACACACATACTACTTACGGGTAGGGATGCACCGATTAATCGGAAGTACCGATTAATCTGCCATAATCGACCACTTTGCCTATGATTAATAATCGGAAAACTTGGGCCGATTAATCGGCTGTATTTTTTTTTTATATTGTTCTTTGAAGTGTACCTTCACTAAGGAACTATGATGAATGATTTTATTAACAGTAATATTAACCCTCATAGTTGCTATAAAGTTTTTAATCAATTAATTCTCCTACTTTGAATAAATATACACATAGACAATGTTGCAACATTTTTCATGTGGCGATAGTTTTCTACTGAGCACAGTGCTTTTAGATAACCCCTAATTTTGGCAAAGAATAAAAGTCTTGAATTAAATTGCCACTGATTATTAAAATTTTTAATTAAAAGTACTCCTAATTAAAGTTACAGCCTCCCAGAGACCATCCCCATCGACTGTCCAATAATTATAATTAACAATGTGTTAATGTAATATTATTGACAATAATATGAAAATTGGTTCTAAGAAATTTGATAAAATATTGAAATTATTTTGTGAAAATTAAGAAAATGTAAAAAAAATCTTCTCTCATGAATAAATTACTAAATATTTCTAAACTCGGAATTGTATAAGAGAGAAAAAACAGTGATTGTGAACCTGTAGTATTAAAAACAATCATTCTTATTATTAATCGGCTCAGCTGATTAACCCTTCACTGCACGGTGTGCCAGATCTGGCACAAACCAAATAAACTCTCATATATTCCTATGATTTTTAAATGCAGTTAAATTGAGCTTTGTGCCCCTTCTGGAACATTGCTATAACAGTTTAGTGTGATTTTTATGCACTAGTTAGTTGCACTAGTCTAGGTATTACAGTTCTTGTTTTTGAAAGAAAGAGTGTCTGTATTTCCGTTAGAAGTGTGCTTAGTCATTATTTCCTTTGTTCTAAAAATGTTTAAATACATTTAGTGGAAAATTTGTTTATACCACTTATGGCACAAAACACATTGTGGATTATTACACTAATCGGTATAAAAAGCTTATGCTATGTGTTTTGTGCCATATATAGAACAAACAATTAAAACATCATTTTTGGTGCACATTTTTAAGATTAATTTTTTTCTTCATTTTTCCTGAACTCAGGGCTATTTAAAAGGTAACAAATGATTTATTTCATGAAAATATAAAAAATCGTGCAGTGAAGGGTTAATCGGTCAATTATCAACAACCAATTAATCGGTAATCGGCCAATTTGCTTATCGATGCATCCCTACTTACGGGACAAAAGTAATGCAAGTTTGAGAAGTCTAATATATTTCAAGTTTGAGACTCAACCTCCACGCATACAGAAAAGATTTTTTTTTCTTCAGTTCATTTATTTATTTTTTGGTAATTTCGCTGATACACTTTCTATTTGTCGAAATCTTAAATTTCTTTAAAGACAAGATATACTTGAGCTACAGAACACAAACAATCATTCAAATTTCATAAGCAGTATATAAGTGAGATTTAAATTTTAACTGAAAAGATACATGTCGTTTGCAGAAAGGAATGAGAAAAAAGGGTTGAATACAACAATTTTTGAAACATCAAATAGTATATGTCTCTCTTAAAAAATCTAACTTCCCTTTTATAACTCCATTTGATAATTGAAGATGCTGAATATTTTTTATTCAGTTGGAAAACGGAAAGGAGGGAAATAGGTTCTATGAAGATCGACGGTTCTAAGAGATAAGATTTTTCTTCACCTTCGATGAACATCGAATGTTTCCTTTGACTGAAGCTTTTCACGAATTAGGAATCAATGTCAAAATGTCATTTTTATGATTCTGTTACAGAAAAATGACAGACGCTCCTTTTGGCTCTATTTACTGTATTCGATAGTTCTGGATTGATATTATGGGCTTTTCATCCGTTCTTCCGACCCTGTCCAGTATTGTGATGTGAATACGTTGCGTGTATTAAATACTTTTTTTTTTTTTTGGTTCAGTAGATTACTTCTTTTGTCATCTTTCTACAAAAGGTGATTTTCGCTCTTTAAATAACTCAGCATAAAATATAGTTTAAAGATACTGCGTAACTTTTCCTATCTAAAAACTATCGTGTTCTTTTATAAAGAGAACTTCTTTACACTAAAGAATATTCAAAAACGTTGATGGCAAAACATAGTCAGCTATTGTGCCTAAGTTCTGCGAGGAACAAATGAGAAAAAAAAACAGGAACGTTTCCCACTAAACGTCGATAATCTCTGTGAAGCGTTCGAAAACTTTTCCAAAAAAACACGTCATATTTTTTGAAAGAAATCAGGAACCTCATAAGAAGACCTAAAATGTTTATCGAAAGGGCTTGGAATTTTTCTGATTTTCCAGGAAAGTTGCAAAAAGCTAAGACAGAATTGCCAGCAAATACCAAGCTGCCTATTTACCTGAAATTACAAGCAAAGATAGTGACAAGAGACAGCATTTTGTCCTATAGTCCGTTACTTGAAAAGAGGCGTATCAAGATTACAAATTTTGCGTCATTTCCATGCAACCCCACCTCTATAAGCCAAAAATAAATGAATTTCCTTAGCAGTTTCCATGGACACGGCGTAAAATTTGTAACCTTGATGCGCCTATTTTACTTCAACAGACTATAATAAAGGTTCAGCAAATTACAACTGGTCGTAACTGTGGTGAAGGCGAAGCAATTAAAAGAAAACGCTTTATTTAGTTTAAAACTAGTAGTTAAACATACATTTCAAAACACTAAGATGTCAGCAGTTGTGCAACCAGCAGCAATTCAAGATACTTTTGCGTAAAGATACATGATTTTCAAGGGAAAATGGTGAAAAGACGTAAATCCCGGAACATTATGCTAAAAAAATCTCTGAAGTTTCAGAATCTTCTTACAGTGTACTAAAGTATACTTTACAGTTAAACACTTACTGTAAAATAATTTTCAGATTTTAAGCAATTCACTAGTATTTTTTCACTACGAGTAAAGAACTTAACCTATTTTATCCCTGATATATAGTTCATAACAACAGCTCTCGGTCTTATTTTATGTACTGTCCTGGAAAAAAAACTTACTTCAATCTGCATCCGTTACGACCGCTTTAAAATGTTTGATACACATATAAGAGCTTCTTTATATTACTTCTTTTTTAATTTTTCAATCAGTTTTTTTTTTTTTTAATAATTTTAAAGGTGAAAGTTTTTCTGTAACTTTTTAAAACTTGTCGATTGAAAAAAAAATGTCCTCTGGTGGAAAAAACTGAAGATCCTTTCTAGATTGCAGTTTAATGAGGTTAGTGAAATATAGCTGTGGATCGAGGTAAACAAAATAATACTCTTTTGTATAATTAATTAACATATATACATCTTTCTTAAAATTTCTCAATGAAAAAGCATCCTTTTTTAATAGTTTCAATGGCACATTTAATTTTCTAATTACTTTAAAAGAAAATTATATCAGTCGCAATACAAATTTTAGAAAAGAAAAAAAATTCTTTTCCTTTTCTCCCAACGTTCAAGATAGCATGGTGTTTTAATTTCTTTTTTCTAGTTCATAATTTTTTGTGATGACAAAAAAACGGCACAGAACTTAGAAAAACCTTCGATAAGAAGAAAGGCTCTTTAATTGCGTATAATTGCTTTTAAAAATGGAAAGTGCTTGATTCAAAATAGTTATTCAAATGTATTATTGAACAGGGAAAAAATATTTTTAAAATGGATCTCGCTTAACTATTAGCAATGTAGTATGACTACTATGTTAATGAAGGAAGGAGTTTGTGAAAAGGATTTTACACAGACACGGAAAATGTATTGCATCTCTCTCTCTTAAACTTGAACTTGAACTTGAGTATAAGAGTTGACTGTTACAGAGGCAAAAGATGAAAACTCAAACAAAGAAAGTATTTTTGAAAAGAAAGAGTAGACTTGACTTCCAAATTGTAGCTGGAAATAGCTGTAAAAAGTAAAAAGTAATTTTATTCTTTAAACACCATCAATCATACTAAAAAACATAATTTTTCAAATCGGCACAAAAAACAATAAATATAATCATACGTAATGAAATTACAATCATATGGAAATTACAATTTGCTTACAAATATAAATTTTAGTGGATCCAGGATCTCCAACAGCATTGTGTTGTGTATGTTGTAAAATGTTTTGTTCTTAATTTTGAGTGGTTTCTCTGAAACGTGTTAACAAAATATAGTTAAACAGTAAACACTGATTTTGCGTCGGCTGCAATTATGTTTAAAAGTAGTATGAATAATATTCACAGAATTGAATTATGTTTTACTTTCAATTTCAAGTTCCAGCAAAAGTATGAAGTATGTTATCTTTTTTTTTTTTTCAAAAACATTTTTATTTCATTCTTTTTAGTGCAAATGTACATCAGAAAGAGTGTGATGTTTTTATTACAAAACTTTACCTTACTTTTCATGTAAATGCTCCCTAACAAAATAAATTAAGGAAAAACTGTGAACACTCATAAAATTTTAAATTATTGACACTGAAATTAAATCATTGTTCCTCTCTGAGATTTACTTGTGTTAAAATTTAACGCAACTATTTAAATACCAACAGTTTCCCAACTAATTTACACTTCAAAAAATAAAAGTTCCTCCTGATAAAAATACTATTTAAGTGATCTCGGTATTATATATCACCATTAGATGAAAACTAAAATGCTATAGAACAAGGATAGTAATGAATTATATGTCTGCTTCAGAGAAAACGTCATTCAAAAAATCAACTCACTACATAAAATTGAAGTAATTCTTTACAAATAAATTAAACACATTTTTGGCATGAGTTAAAGTCAATTGTATCTTACTCTGAGCTTACAATACATCAAACAGAATCCAGACAAAATAGATAAAATCGAAGTAAAGCCTTTCCATGTCAAAGGATCTCACAATATCGACTTCAACCGATGGAGTTTTCTCTTTTGCTTCAAACGGAAGTCTGAAACTAACTACGCGGCTTAAGAAACTCCTTCAAAGTCCGAAGCAACATATATATTCAAGGTTTTCTGACATTGGTTTGGACACTGCAAATCCAGTGAACGGTTCAAGAAAAGAGAAAAACCATCAAATATTTATGAGAGAATTTATGTGTGCTCACCAACTTGCTAAACAAAAGATTTTGACCTCCATTTTTTTTAATGGAAAAACTACACGGTAAAAAAATAGATGTTGTTTTTACAGCATAATAAAGCTAATTTTATAGTAAAGAACTGTAAAAATTGCTAATTTTACGGCAATAAACTAAAATTGCTGGTTTTACACTAAAAACTGTAAAAGTGTTACTTTACAGTAATAAATTGTAAAATTGCTAATTTTGCAGTTTATTATTGTGCATTTTACGGTTTTAAACTGGTACATTGGCTGCCAGAATTATACCGTAAAAAAACTGTTTATATTTTGCAGTGTACTGATAAAAAAGAAACGACCACTAAATCAAATTCTACAAAATACAAAAATTTTAAATTGTACATATTATAATAATGGATTCTAAAATGGTTAAGCAAACAAAAATAAGTTCTGATAGCTGAAATTGGACACAGCCGTTTTTCGAACCTTTATAAGTTAAAAACGAGCTCCGCCTCAAGATATGGCAATAAAATTGTAGAACAAAAACAGCAAAAGCAATTCTTTGACCATGAATTTTGAATTCAGAGACGCGAAATTAGTATTTAACTCTTACAAATAGAAGAGTTTCCATATTGTTCTTAAACGAGAACCCTTTTATAACAAATTTCAAGATAAAGCCTTCTAAGAGTTTTTAAAGCTTTTTCGTCGAACACTCTCCGTTTGAGTTTCACCAACCATTCTAACTAGTAGTCATTAGTAGTATTTAGTAGCCAGTAGTGCTCTAACTTTTCTTCATTCAGACAATAACTCAATTTTGTTGAAAAGTGCAGATACGACATTTGTACTTAGTACGGCAGTATATGGAGCCCAGGGCCGTGGTGGCCCGATCGGTAAGGCGTCGGACTCGTGTCCGGAGGGACCCGGGTTCGATCCCAGCCGATCAAAGATCCACCGCCTTGATTAATGGTGGCTGGGAGGCGTTAAAAATGTCGTGGTCACAAAGTCCTCCAAGTGAAACGATACCTCTGGGGGTGCTAGAACCTAGGGTTTGCTCGACCCTAGGTTCTGGTCCGAAATTAAGAATAGAGCTCTCTTCAGGGCCCTATCCCGGTTAAACCACGAAGCTGTGGTAGGTACGGGGGACCCTGGGGAGTGTGAAGTGAAGTATATGGAGCCCGTATTTCTTTGATTAGAAATTAAGCGCTGGCCTCATACCTGTAACAACAGCAACAAAATTAAATCTTGGCATTATTTTTTTCTTTGTATGGCTATTATGTTATGGTGAGAACATGTGTATTATAAAAGATATAATTTCGCATCAAACAAAACTTGGTCCTCTGTGACACCCACTTTCATGAGGGTACATTTTAATTATGGAACACAACAGACCAGTTAGCTACATTTTCAACATGAGGGAATGATGAGCAAATTATGTATAACCAACTACATTAGCGAAACATCTACACTTCGCAATACACCGCTAACTAGTTCATTTCGATCCATAGACTGCAGTTTAGGGCTTATTAGGCCCTCATCAGCATGGAATACAAAGTAAACGGGTTGGAGGCAAAAATCCTCTTATAGAGCAAAGAGAGCCGAAAAAACTGGTAGCTAATGTGAAATTAGAATACCAGCGAGCGACCGCACATGGGAATGGTACAACTCGAAAATTTTAAGTCAGAGCTTGGGTATAAAGCAGTGAGTAACCGCCCCCTAAGCAAGGGCTAAGTCAGAAACATGCAATACACCGACAACTTCATTTCAATCCATGGACTGCTGTTTCGATCGAAATGAACGAGTTGTCGGTGTATTACATGTTTCTGCCTTAGCCCTTGCTTAGGGGCGGTTACTCACTGCTTTATACCCAAGCTCTGCCTTAAAATTTTCAAGTTGTACCTTTCCCATGTGAGGTCGCTCGCTGGTAATCTAATTTCACATTAGCTACCAGTTTTTTTTTTTTTTTTCCGGCTCTCTTTGCTCTATAAGAGGGTTTTTGCTTCCAACTCGTTTACTTTCATATTCCATGCTGATGAGGGCATAATAAGCCAGAAACTGCAGTTCATGGATCGAAAGGAGCGAGTTGGCGGTGTATTGCATGTTTCTGCCTTAGCCCTTGCTTAGGGACGGTTACTCACTGCTTTATATCTACACTTTGTTTAGGTTTTCGTCATTGTGACCAATTTGTGAATCTACCGAGAGACAACAGTTGTCTTATGCTAAGTTCCAGCGGCTCTAGTGTTTTTTTATTTCTGGTTTTAGTTCTAGTTTGTCTTTCAAATGTTTGTATTTGCGTATGTAAAATAGCTTTTTTTCTCATTATTATTATTCGTGCCGCCGCCAACCATTTTGCTCAATTTTGTTTTGGTGACTCTATAAACCCGTTTGTTTTTATTTCGAACTTTTCCCTCAGGTTTGGGGCATTCTGTGGTATAGCTGTGCATACTACTTAAACTTTAAAAATACCGAAATACTGTAACATTTTAAGACCCTTGAGGATTTATTTTTAAAAAAGACCAAAATCTATAAGAAAACAGTTCCGAATTTTATTCAACGTAATGAAATTCGGGTCTTCTTTGGAACAAAAATAGGATTTCTTTCGAAAAATATACCTTATATAACTTCAGAAAGAGAATTCTTTCACATATAATATGATATACATTTTTTTCTTTTATTTTTATTAGCATTCCTTTCCTTTGCATCATGATGAGGTAATTTTTATTCCATTTGTTTTTACCAATTTTCCTTCAGGTAGAAACAGTTCACAATGTTACAGCCTAATGTTGTAAACTTAATGTAATAAAATGAAATGTTTCAAAAAATATTAAGTTATTTTGCCCCTACTTGCAATTTTAAAATCATTCTAAGGTAT
Source organism: Uloborus plumipes (assembly GCA_038373865.1). Classification (NCBI taxonomy): domain Eukaryota; kingdom Metazoa; phylum Arthropoda; class Arachnida; order Araneae; family Uloboridae; genus Uloborus; species Uloborus plumipes. The sequence goes on from JAXGGA010002685.1 coordinate 77,382, forward strand.
GTTTTTGTTTTTCCATTCATGTTTCAAGTTTTAAGAAAAGAAAACATGTTTGCTTTTTATCAGGAAGTTTGTTAGAAAATCACTGCATTTTCTCTTGTTATTTTTACTTGTTATTTTTCTTCTCTTTCAATGCCAGTTAAGAAATAAATTATTAAAGTATTACAACAAGTTTGCTACAAAATTGGCTCAAATGGTATTACTAAAACTTTTGTCGCAATAAAACTCTAGCATTACACTGTAAGAAAATTCCGAAACGTTGGATCAATCCTGGGTAACCTTCTAAGATTTAACAAGTGTCCACCAATTCTCTGTAAAAATCAAGGTTTTTTCGGGAAAAGAGCTCCCTGAATTGATACTAGTTGCTTGAATGCGAACTTCTAACTCACGTGCAAAATCTTTTTCGCTACCAGTTGGAAGGTATATATAACGTCTTTATTTAGTGTTTCTACTTCAGCTTGATTATGGTCTCTCCGGATTGACTTTCCCAAAATTTGGGTACATGCAGTCTTTAGTTACTGTAGGATTGCGAAGCAAATAAGCTGCCTTTTTTCCTCGGCTACGTTAGCTAATACGCTTCAAGGGCCTTCCTTGTAAATCAGGTAAGTGCTGAGTTGTTATGATAAGCAATTAATTTTTTGGATTGTTCCCTATTTATCTCCGTATTTATTAAAAAGGATCCTGATTTCTACACGAATGTTACTGACTTTAGCTATCCGTTATTTTACAGGAACGTTTCTTAATCCTTTTTACAGTGTATCAATACGATTCTCTATACGTTTTGGTACCTAACAGCATGCCGCATGCCTTTTGCATGCAAATCAAGGAGTGCCCTGACCACCTTTGGGAACCAGCTATAATTGAAGCACTGAACATTATTTTTTAGCATTCTGCTCGTACGATGTTTTGTCAAACTTCTAAATACGCTTGGTGAACAAATCCTCTCCTTCTTTGGGCCTTGATGCTTTCTATACTAATGATAATCATCAAAATAGTTATTCAGATTTTTTAGGCACTAATGAGATAAAGTTTTGATAGTAGTAAAAAATGCAAAGAATTTTTAAAAAATCTATTTCTCATTTATAAATCCTTAATGAATTCTCACGTAATAGTTTTCAGCATAATTTTGGATCAGTTATGAAGCATAATATTTGGTTATTACTGGCTCTCCAATAAGCTAAAATTTACAAATTTTTTGGTGCATTAAATTTGAGTAATAAAAACAATGTAATCATAGTTTTCACATGCATATCTATTCCAGTACTTTGAATCGTACTTATATGATTCATTGTAACAAATATATATCGAGAAACTAATCTAAGATTTTTTCATTATTAATGGCACTTTTCTGGCACGTTTCTTTGCATACTTTCTTTAGCATACAAATTTAGTCATTGGCATTGAAATTTTCTAGAAACTAAAAGAGGACACGGAAAATGACTTTTTACCCTTTATGCGCCGACGAGACTCAGAAGTCCCGCTTATATTAATTTAGTATTGTGAAACCTAAATGGCTGTAAGCATGCTGAAGCCTCTAAGTACCACTCCTTGTACTCTGCTAAAAGGCCGACAGATCCCAAGTAGCATCAACTCATCGGATTTTGCTCGGTCGATCATCGAACTCCTCGTAAACTGATCCCGTAACGCATGATGACATCGTTCCGATCAGTATCCGAGCACGGTTTTCGATGAGCTACTTTTCATCGGAAAGCGATATCCTTCTGATCAACTTTCCCGATGAAAATAAGCTTAGCTATATTCCATTGGAAAACGATATCCTTCCGATCAACTTTCCCGATGAAATTCAAGGGCACGGGACTGTTCTGCTCGTAAATTGCTCTAAATCTCATCGTATTTCGAGCAAAACTTATCGGATTTTGCTGCTCGGATTCTGTTTGGCCGGTGAGACATATTGGATCATTGGCCGATGAGAATTTCATCGGGTTTCGATGAATGGCCGATCATCTGCCGATGAGATGATGCTGTTAGGGATGGTACCTACAATCGGAAACAGTTTTTTTGGAGGCCCTATGCCATAGGGGGCCTTATACGCCCAAAATGTTCAAAAAATTTTACTCGATAAATATGTTTTTTGATGTATTTTCGACTAAAAAAACCAAAAAAAATTACAAGAAATCATTAGTATATTAGTTTGGGACATAAAGGATTAAAGTAATTTTCACATGATTTTATATAAAACCAATGAAATCCAACAAACGTTACGCTGGAACGAACGATTTAAAACGAAATCTTAAAAATACTGAAAAGTATTTCATAAATATCAAAACGACCGTTCGTTACGAAAAATAACTAAATTTTGCAGGAATTCAACAGTTATTACTTTAATGTAGCCTATCTTTATAGAGATATTTAACGCTTTGTAAAAAAGCCTGAATTTATACTGAACTTTACTTTGAAGGAGATTTTTGCACTTTTTTCCAATATATAATGAATACACTCAGTTTCACATTCGAAATTTTTATTTAAAATATATTTGTTTTTTAAGTGTTTTCAAAAAAATAAAATACTTTGACATAAAATAAATGTGAGCATTAACTAATAACATACTAACTAATTAGGATGCTCTACATACTTTTTGCACGGCCATACAATATTTTACCAGAAGACACGAAAACGGCACATTTGAAAGAACAGTTTTGAAATAACGAGTCAATAGAGATTATTCTTTGGACAATTACACGCAATCTGACTCAGATAATGTGACTGCTGTATTTTATTTAAATTAGAAAGGAAGGACCGCGCGGGTTTCTAGGAAGGGAATCGGTAATTGTCAAACAAAATGAGCAAAACTTTTGAACTTCCTTCATTATGTATTGATTAGGGAGATTATATTGAAATTTCTTCATTTTGTAGGAGAAACTTTTGCTTCTCGTTCAGCTACATACGCTTTTTCAGAACTTCCACAAATGACTTAATTGCTGAAAGCATAAATTTGTCCCCTTTAATGATTATGCATGATTTTTTTATGTAGGGGAATGTGGGGCAAAGTGAAATAGTTAAGTTTACTTACCTGCTTCAAAATGAACAAATGAGAAATTTGTTCTAAAAATTATTGTACATAAAGAATGAATAATGTATTTTGTAATGCAACTTTAGTTGAAATATTATTTTTCATCTTTGGCAGTTGTTTTTTTCCTTCAGAAAAAAATTGAAACTTTTCTCCATAAAAAAATTACGAGGCAAAGAAAAACAAAATATTTTTGTTAAGAGAGATTTTCTATTCTACGATTAACAATAATTTTTATCAAATGAATGCATAAATAAGAGAAAAAAATAATTATTAATAGAAAGTAAACGAAGAAGTAAATAAATTAATTAATTAATAAGTGAGAGAAAATTAATGAGTGAATAAAATAGAGAATAAATAAGAAAATGAGTTAATGAATGAGTAAATAAGTAAGTTATTAAGCTAAAGCATGTAAATAAATTAATAAATGAAGAAAGATGTACGTGCTTTAATAAATGAATGGATTAGCAAACAAAATAAACTATTTCACTTTGCAACATCCACTTTGCCGCGAGGGCACTCCGCGAGGGGGAAAATTAACATTGAAAACGTAAAATCGAAAAATGCCTAATATAAACAAAATAAGGACTGCAATGGACATCAGTAAACCTCAATCGATAGTTTAAATGATAAAAACAAAAATTTTATAATAAAGGAAATATTTTTGAAAAACCACGAATAATTACAATGAAGGTGATGGCTTGTATAATTTTTTTCGTTGATCTTTCGAGCTACTATTTTTTTTTTTTTGACAGGAATCGACTATATAACCAGAAATTTGGTTAAAATATTGCTAGATTTTTCAGTAGAGGGGAAAAACGATTGTCGAATACATACAAAGGATGGGACTCGCGCTCTTTTCACGCTGCTAAATAATTATGAAGGTATTTGTTTTATAGAATACTGTTTTAATGAGTCGATGTGGAGTAAGATTCTACATACAATGAAGCAAAAAAGTGAAAATGGCCATTTTTGGACTTACGTCGTTCTGGTTCTGAGGTACAGATTTTACCATTTCATTTTGCCCCACATTCCCCTACTGATTATTACAATACATCCTACACTGTGAGAACTGAATGTTGGTTTTACAGTATAATACAGCTAATTTTATGGTAATAAACTAAAAATTGCTAATTTTACAGTACTAAAATGTGAAATTGCTTATTTTATAGTAATAAACTCTAAAATGACTAATTTTTCAGTTTATTACCACGTATTTTACAGTTTTAAACTGAAACCTCTGCTGCCAGTATTATATTGTTGTTTTTAAAGTATAATACAGTTAAATTTTACGGCAATAAACTAAAATTTCTAACTTTACAGTAAGAAATTAAAATTGCTAGTTTTACAGTTTTTTACTGTGCATTTTAGTCCTAAATTGGAACCTCGGCTGCCAGTATTATACTGCAAAAACAACAGTTAATTTTTTGCAGTGTGCATGATTTTTTTATGTACTGCTTATTACAATACTTCTTAGAATAAACCTCATAATCCCTATTTTCCATAATGTAATTTACATTTATTTTGCTTTTCCGAAAACTGGAAAAATGTTAACACAATACTGCCGTTTTTACGGGAACATTAAATATTAGTTATTGAAAGGGATCCCATTTAGCAGAAACAGATTTCTTTTAAGTCAAGCAGGCCGTTCCACATGACGGAAAGGGACGTTTAGAGCTGTTTTGTCAGTAGATTTTGTTCTATAAATACAGAATTTTTTGTTGGTAGCAACGGCAAAAATTTGTCATGCGAATTACGTAGAAAATTGCAAGTAGTTATTTATTTGAAAACAAACTAATTTTAAGCATTAAAATCGCTGTGACGGAATGGGACTCGCATGAGTACCGTTATGTTGCTTATCCTTGAAAATTTTGTTTAAGACTACGAACTTTTGACTTTTCATGTAATTCTCATGACAAATCTTAACTGTTGCTACCAACCAAAAAATCCCTTACTTGTTTTATTTGACTTTATGGAACAAAATCTACTGACAAAATAGCTCCAAATATCCCGTTCCATCACGTAGAATGGCTCAGGTATTTATGTATTCCTTATCCGTTGGTAGATTTTCGAATTAATTCCTTGATAGAAGATAATATCTTCGCATCTAATGCAGCAATGATGGGGTAAGCTGTTGTTAATTCAAAGGTAATGCCACTAATTGTGAAATAGGATTCAGTATGAGTCAACCGCAAATTTAGATCAGTTTCCCAAAAGGTAGGTTTTGTGAACACAATTCGGACTTCCAATGAATGGAATCAATTAATACATTATCATTTTACATCAGATTTATCACATTCATAACAATAAATAACCTATAATTGCAGTGCAGGATAATTACTCAATGGTATATTTGAGCATTATCTGATCAATCTGGATTAAAAGGTCTTCCTCGCACAGATACCAAACAACGGTCGCAAAAACAAACAATGCTACACACAACCCTATAAAGAATTGAACCGTAATCTTCCTAACATTTACAAATTAAAAAGCGAAAAAATCCAAACATTTTGATTTACAGCATAACGATTTCAAATTTGAGTTTTCGTTACCAAATCTCAGCTTTTAAAAGATTTGTAACTTCTTGATCTATTTTAAGTTGAAAGTCTGTGAAACTTTAGTACTAACTTCTTATTTGCTAGCTTAAAGTTATTTACTGAGAAAGGATGCATAAGAATACGAAATTAAGTATTTAATTTCCAACTCATTTAAGTATTTCAAATGTTACACTTGAAAGGGATACACAATTTTAACTTTTTCAAACAATTAGCTGAAGCTCAAATAATAAATAATCAACTCTTCTGCTCATGTGAGGGAAAAAATAGAGCAAGAAAATTCAACAGAGATGACAACTTTGTGGTAAAACATGAGACGAAATTGAAGCCGGAGTTATCGAAAAAATCAGTGAGAAATGGGTGGGGTTATGATAACGTGGTCGTTTGGCGTGATTGGTTTTCCTCAATCTCGCAAAGCGACAGAATAAAGGAATGGATTTTTTTACGTGCGAACTAAAACGTAAACCAATTCAATTATCCATTTATTCGTTCGCTTTGCGAAATTGATGACAACCAATATCTTTTCATTTTAATGTAATTTCATGAACGAGCTTCATAAACTTGGGACAAGAAGTAAGTTCAAATTTTTACTAATTAAGATTTAATAACCCAGGTAGCACAAATAACCTTTAAACGTTTTATTAACGTTTTTAAGCGGTTGTTACAACGTTAATAACAATATTACAACTTTTAAAAAACGAAGTGTGCTACTTGGTTAATGTAATTTTTTGAAACAATGTGCCCCAAGATCTTCAGAGAGAAGATATGGATCTTTTGATGCATCGGTGCAACTTCCGTTTTCAGTTTCGTAGTATAGCATGTCATCTCTATCTTACTCTATAGAGAAAAAATTATACACAGATCAGAAACATGGTGTAAAAAAAAAATATGGTGTTGCCAAACACATAAGAAATTGTGTACATTTCTTATTAACGATTGTATGCGCTAATATTTTAATTCGTTTGCTTTTGTATATTTTGCTTCTCGTCAATACATGGACGGCTGTTAAAATATTATTTATTTTGTAATGAACTCATATTTTCCGCAACATGACTAATTTCAAAAATAAATAACATTTTTTTTCTTCGTATTTCATAAAATGCTAGTAGCCGACCAAATAAATGACACAACTAATACTTATATTTCTTTCATTGTAAGTATTGATTTTCGCTGATCACCAGCTCGGTAAAAGTTTATATCTTATCCATTTTCCCGAAAAGGGAGAAAGATAAATTTTGTTGTGATTTAGTTGTTTATATTAATATCTGAAAAACACTTATGTTACCAACAGTTGAAGGAATTACTATCTGCCTAGATATTCGTTAGCGATTGAATATGAAATAATCTCGTTTGCCCAACATATTTTACAACTTAATTTATAGCTTTTATTTTATGTCCTGATCATGAGGATCAAATTCAAAAACTGTAAATAAGGGTCATGCTCCTGGGGGGGAGCAATAGGGATGAATTTTAAAAGTCAAATTTTGCAGCATGGAGTTTAATGTTAAACTTTCTTACAAATATTCATGAAAAAAGCAAATTATACAATGAACATATGAATTTTTTTTTAACCATTGCATTGTTATTTCTCTTCATGAATGTTATTGAGAAAACATTTAACACAAAATATAGTGAAAATCTATGTTTTCCTATTGTAATCCAGTTTTTTCTTGGCATGAATAGTACAATATTCATTTCTAATGATTGCTTAAGTTTACAAGAAATATGGCTTCATAATGTCACACGTGCAATGGGGAAATTTGAATATGAATAAAAGAGTTTGAATGAGTCATTAACAAAAATTTTTACTTTACAATTGCATATAACTAAACCTTACTACTTGAACTAACTAAAGGAAGTTTACGAAAAAAATCAAATCTTCAGGAATCAAAACAGTACAGTTTTTACAATATTATAGTATAATAATAATTCTGTTATAATGTCGAACAATCCTATTTTCAAAAAATAATATTTCATGCTTGATTTTACTGTAGCAAAAATTCTTTTCTGGTATTGATGTGTCTTCAAGCTGTCTCAAAACTAATTGCAATTTATATTTTCTCAATTCATTGCCACAATTATTTCTGTGATCTAACTGAATGTAACACTAACATTATACTTCAGAACTGAAACAGAATCTGACTTGAACACTTTTTATATTTGCTGTCACTAATTTTCTTATTACTCCTTTTTTTTTTTTTTTACTTTAATTTAGCTATTTATTTTTTCCAAAAGTAATTTTGTGTTTTATAAAGTGTCGCTCTTAGCTATAATACGGGACTTAAGCGAGACTTAAGGGTTCTGTGGGACCAGAGACAATTTTTAAAAATATAGGATAGTCTCTTAAAATCCGGGACAATGACATATACTTCTATTATTGTCCTATATATTTCTTAGGGTAAATAATGCGAATTGATTGATATACTTAAAGTTGTACATATTTATTGGTTAATGTACAAAGTATAAAGGCTCCTAATATGAGGTTTCGGGAGATTTAGAATATAACTTCTATATAGCACCTGGTATGTACTGGAGAATTTATTCATCGGATGTCTGCAAAATTTTGATTTCTAATATGACAGGATAGATTGATATATCCTTTAGTTATAGATGTTGTGTGCGCTCCCAGGTAGCAAAAATAACCTTTAAACGTTTTAGAAACGTTTTTAAGCGGTTTTCACAACGTTAATAACCATTTTACAACGTTTAAAAAACGAAGTGTGCTACTTGGGTTTACTTGATTCATACACTGCAAAAAATGAACTGTTGTTGTTACAGTATAATGCTGGCAGCCGAGATTCCAATTTAAAACTGTAAAATGCACAATAATAGACTGTAAAATTAGAAATTTTATAGTTTCTTACTGTAATGTTAGCAATTTTACAGTTTATTGCCGTAAATTTCAGTTGCGTCATACTGTAAAATAACAGTATAATACTGGCAGCAGTGGTTCCAGTTTAAAGATGTAAAATGCATGGTAATAGTCTGTAAAATTAGCAGTTTTACAGTTAACCCTCTAACTGCTCAATTTTCTTAACGAAGTCTTTAAAAATATGCACATTTTTTTATGTATGAAAAACCAATATAAAACTTACATACTAAATTTACACATATTACGTTAGAAACTATCCTTAATATGATAAATCTTGCAAAAAGGTACAAGAAAAGTTCTACCTTCATGTTCTTTACACCGAATTCGAACAACAATAGTTTTTGTTTTTTTTTTTTTTTTTTTTCAATTTTTGAGCAATAAAAACCACACTTTCGATGAAATCCTTTCTTTACTAAATTAGGAGGTATCGGGCCTGTAAAATGGCCGAGCGGTCTGTGCAAATGCTTCAGAAAATTCATTGCTGACATTTAAACGATGGAATTGCGGAATACGGTTTTAAATTACGTTGTGCACGTAAAAATCGCGGGATGAGCAAATTTTGTTACTTCTTCGTTGCCCGTGAAAATCGCGAGATAAGCAACCAGAGGGTTAAGTACTGTGAAATTACCAATTCGTACAGTTTACTACCTAAAAATTAGCTGTATTATACTGTAAACAACATTCATTTTCTACAGTGTAGTTCCGACAATAATTTACACTGAATTGTTGCTGAAATTTTAGTTTTATTACATCTTATTTCTTCTGTATTAACGGAAGGCACTTGCGTGTTAAGCATTAATGTTATTTGAAGCATAATAATACTTTTGAAAACGAATGAATATTAGCTTGGTGAAGTATGCAGTATAGGTAGCGAGCAGCATCGGCCAAGTGGAGGAGTAATATGGGCTGGGCGCACTTAATTTTCTTCATAAAAAACTATTGGAGAACTGAACATGTAGGTGAAAATGATGATGAATGTGTACATTGCGCACTGCGCAGGCTATTTTCAAATGATCGGGGGCAGGGAGTGTACAGCAGATCTGAATGTACTCACTGCTTTGTACCAATGGGTAGTTGAAACTCCTCTGTTTAAAAATAATTGCAAAAGGTTCCTTTTTAGTTTGCTTAATTGATGGGAAAATAATAAAAGAAAATAATTCAAACTTTTGACTTCAAAATGTTTTAAAACGTTATAATCAGGCAAAATATTAGCTTCCTTTCGCTGTTCTAGCTGCTAATCATACAGCTAAATATTAAACATGTCATTTCTTGTTCTCCATTGAGTATTCAATTGTTACGGGAATACGTGTTTTAAAAACGGTAATTTAATTTTATTAACCCACAGTGTATGATAGTTCAGCATTTACGCAGCATAATTTTTCTAGGGAAACTAAAAATTTACGAAATTTTTTAACTAAAAACTTTCTCAGCGTCAATAAAATTCTAAATACGAAAACCCAATGCGTCATTAAAAGTTTTATTTTAAAAATATTTCACAAGAAAATCCTTTTTAATGCGCTTTTCTTAGTTTCACGCGTGAGTTTGTTTGTTTGTCAGTATGTATGTAACTCTGAATAAAATATAAAATTCACGTTCTTTACAAATGTAAAAGTAATATATTTAATACTATTATTAATACTGAAGGCCAAACTATATTACATGTTGATGTATTATAAGTGTTTCAGTTTGCATCTAATTCTGAGTTAAAGATAAAATTCACGTTCTTTGCAAACATAAAAGTAATATCGCTGCTTGAAATGAACAATGGCATATTTGCAAAACACTACTTTTCAGGAGAGCGTTTCAAAGTTTTTGCAGTAAAACGGTATTTTGAAGTAAAATGGTATTAAGGGTACTTATGCCGAATCAACTTACAGAGACATAGATGTTCCTCCTCCAAGCACTTCTTCAGAACTGACGCAATGGCGACTGTTTCGTTGTTTACTAGGAGAAGCGCGCCAAAATACCAACTATGCACAACGACACTAGCGATTACTGCGTGATATTTTGAAACTAGAGATATGCCGATATTACCACAAGAAAAAGTAAAAAAAAAAAAAAATGAATTTTTTGATGTAACTTAAAAAAATCGATTTTTGCAGATATACCACTGTTCATTTCAAGCAGCGATATATTGAATACTATTAATAACACTAATGGCTAAATTATGTTTTATTTTGATGTATTCTAAGTACATGTTAGTTTGATAAACTCTAACAGCGTATTTTTCGGTTTTTTTAAACTATAATTTATTTTATGCTCATTTCAGTTTAATAATCTCGTTAATAGCAAATACATTTGTATTATGAAATTTGTTTACAAACTCTTTAAAAAACATATACAAAAAATAAAAATTATGTAAGCGGCAGTGTTTTTCAATACTGTTTGATGCATTATTTTCGACAAGAATAAGGAAAAATCCTTCTTTAAAGCCAATATCATCCATTGCACATTATTTCTAATTATCATCATTTGCTTTATATTTTCTTCAAACAATTTCATATTTACAAAATCCAATATTAGTATCTTCTCCGAAAGCACAGCGAATGCATCCGTTATTGATGAATTTACCGACTTTCGTGTGTTATTAGGTAGCTCTCAGAGCTCCCTTTTAAAGATGAGAGAGAATTCAGGAATCCGCACTTAACGGTCTGGCCGGAGAAAATGAGTTTTAGTGCATTAAATCCAAGTAATCCTTCGGAAACTATGTGGTCCAAATTACTTTTGATATCATCATTGCCAGCCCGGAGAAGGATGAAGTTTGTGATTAAGTTTGCGGCTCCTCTCCGATTGGCTCCTTGTGGCAAACACGGATCGAAATTATTTTTACCGAAGTTCAATGAGTATTGATAGGAGTAGAGAATTGGCGCAAGACCAGAAGCAATTTATGGCTTATTTTTCTTTTTTAATACTCTTTTATTAGTTTCACATGTAGGTTTATTTGTTTATTTGTTTGTATTTATGTATGTATGAATGTATGTCAGTATGTATGTATGTATGTATGTATGTATGTATGTATGTATGTATGTATGTATGTATGTATGTATGCATGCATGCATGCATGTATGTATGTATGTATGTATGTATGTATGTATGTATGTATGTATGTATGTATGTATGTATGTATGTATGCATGCATGCATGCATGCATGCATGCATGCATGTATGTATGTATGTATGTATGTATGTATGTATGTATGTATGTATGCATGCATGCATGCATGCATGTATGTATGTATGTATGTATGTATGTATGTATGTATGTATGTATGTATGTATGTATGTATGCATGTATGTATGTATGTATGTATGCATGCATGTATGTATGTAACTCGAAATAAAAGTTAAAATTCACGTTCTTTGCACATATAAAAGTAATATATTTAATACTATTATTAATACTAAAGACAAAACTATATTACATGTTAATGCATCATAAGTGCATGTAAACTAAGCGGATACTCAATAGTTTTGAAAATCAGAGGGAAATCAATTAGAGTATCATGAAATATAGTTTAGGCTTTAGTGTTAATAATAGTTATTTTTAGTTTGAATCACTCTAAAAGCTTATTCTTTTAGTTTCTTTAAGCTTATTCTTTTAGTTTCTTTAACTATAATTTAATTATTTTATTCGCTTTTATTAGCTTCACATGTTAGTTTGTATGTATGTAACTCTGACTAAAAGATAAAACTCACGTTCTTTACAAATATAAAAGCAATATATTTAATACCATTATTAATAATAAAGGTTAAACTATATTAATACATGTTGATTTATTATAAGTGCATGCAAATCATCATTTAAAGCTCTTTATAGTTGAATTAACTCTAAAAGCGTATTTTTTAGTTTTTTAAACTATATTTAATTACTTTTATAGAGCCTTTTGCGCTTCGTGAAAACAATATATTTTCCAAAACTGTATTGAAATACATTGCTGATCAAAATACAATTGCTTTTTATATTATTTCAGTATGGCACATATATATATGACCTTTTGCTATTTTAACTTTCTCCTTTTTTTAAAGTTAAATATTATGTTACTTTTAAACATTGATATTTTTCATTTAAAAATGCGAAATCATTCAATACTATCAAATGACAAATAACATAATTGAAATATTTATATTGGTAAAAGTATTTTATGCTGTGCATACATTTTCAGAGATGAAAGGAACACTTGGAAATATATGCAACGGAAAAGATATTTTAATCAATAGAAATATTTCAATGATATGTATTTATGGTTGAGCATCGATGTCGATGTTTTTGAGAAATTGATGTTTTTGACACTATGATTGCTACAACATCGATGGTTTTACGCTTGATGTTTGGCTTCGATATTTTGTCTAACATTTATGTTTGCTGTTCGAAGTTTTTTTACGTCGATGTTCTTTGTTTGAATTAAAATATCCTTAAAAATGTAAATATGTTTACAGTTATGATATCAGCTTTATTTTTAATTAGCTGTTATGAAAGCAACCACACCAGAAAGAGTTTTCTGCTGTTATTTGCGTATGGAAGTAAAAAAAATTTTCAGATTATTTTAATTTATAGAATCAATAACTGAAGTGCAATAGTTTATACATAACAGAATTTTTCATTATTTTGAACTGTAGAACTAAAGAAAATATTTCTGAGCTAGACAAAGGGATAGAAAAATAAATTTAATCACGCTTAGTTTTCGACTTGCAAAAATGAATTTTTCCCTCAAAACATACCTACAAGTATTTGAAGGAAAAAAATAAGAACAAATTTGTAAATTAATGGTTGGAAATATAATATTGTACAAAAAATGCTTTGCATACAATATATTTTTCTTAGCGAGCACGCTCCCATTAAAGAAAAGCATGTACGGTTTATTTGTGTATCATTATTAATTAGTTTTATACAAAGGTAGCAGAGTATGATAAAAATGTGTTTCATGCGAGAAGTTTTATTATGCTTTGACTTAAAAACGTTTTTTATTGCGCTGTGATCTAACACTAGAGTACACAAAACTTCAAAATATGAAAAATAAATTATTTTGTGCTCTCCATAAAACTTAAAATAAATTTTAGAATATATTCTCTTTGATCTTTTAAAAATCTTTCAATTTATCTTTTCTCCCTAATCCGATGGAAAAATAAAGTTCCCTATTCCGAATCAAAGGAATAAATATTCTCTTTTACGATATGCAACTGACAGCTTATTAGGAAGAAAAGATTACTGAGTATTTTCCCCGCTTCCTCTCAAAGTTTTCGCGAATTAAAATGTTTATTTTTAACGTCACTTCTTATGTGTCTCTTTTTTTTTTGAACCCTGCTGTTTTCTGATATGAGATAACAGGATTTTTTTTCTGTTTTAAGAAATAAAACTTTTCGAAAAATTTAATACACTAAAAAGGGAAGCGATTATTTCCATATAGTATTTTCTCAATCAAAAAAAAAAAATGACCACAGAAATTAGATTCTTAAACTTAAGAGAATCTGAAAATTGAAATGAAAAATAAAATGCTCAAAACTTTAACTAATTACGTTCGTAAGTATGAGAATTTTTATTTATATTTTGGTCAAATTAGATTCTCATCGAGAAACTAAATAGCTCATTTTTATTAGGGCAGCAGTTCTAAAAAATGGAAATATAAGTTTTGCAAATAAGTCAAGTGATTTACGAATAAATTGCGCAATACCAAATAGTTCATATGAGAAAATGTTACAGATAATTAGCAAAATGTGTGCTATGATGAAGTGTTCCTACACGAGAACTTCCACATTTTTTTACGTGATTTACCCCTCATTTTAAAACTTATCGTGCCGGCTATTGACGAAAAATACACACACGGTCTATTTTTCGTCAATGTTACGTAAATTTCATTTAATTGCTTTTGTGGAAAAAAAATCGCTTTTTTTTACATACTAACTTATTACCTGGCCCTGTCCGGTATTTCATTATGCTTAACTTATTTCATGCTAAAAGGAAATAGGTGAGCCTTACATTGATGATTCATTGTTAATCGTAATCTTTGTTGGAAAATACTCATATTTAAATGTTAAATTTTATCAATTTGTATGCTTAAAGGCTTCTCTCTTTTACTCTATACATTCAAAATTGAATTTAAATTGTCATTTTGGGATAAAAAATTTGAATTTTGAGCTTTTTAGATTTTTTTTTTTTTTACTTTCAAAACTCCGCCTATGTGAATTCTAAAGCATCAAGGAACCTCTGTGCCAAGTTTGATGATAATACGACACAAACCGGATTTATATAAGGAACAAACATGCATACATCCATTTTATATGTATATATTACTTTAATGAATAGCATCCAAAAGCTAAAATGCAGTGGCACAGTTAGACAGAGCATTGCCCTAGAAACGCGAAGAACGTATGTTTGTTCCTAATATGGGTTTCGTCGCTTTTGACTGCCTTTTTTTTCACAGGTTAATTTTGATCCAAATTTCCTAAAATTTATAATCTAAACACATTGTAGGATTTTAAATCACAGTTGTACTGTTTCATTAATACCGGGAAAGAAAATGTTTTTTTGCACGGTAAGTTAGCATAAATAATATTTCTTAAAGGTACTGCAACAAAGAAATACAACGCTGTTTTAGCAACACACAAAGGTCTACTTAAACTACTGAAACGCTGTCTAATATTGACTAAAACGGAAAGTACTAAAATTGAAATTGTCCCATTCGCTGAAAAAACTATAAAAATGTCTAATGTTTTCGATCGCTTAAGATAGAACAAAAGTTTAAAATAATTAAATTATAGTTTAAAAAAACTACAAAAGACGCTTTTAACTATCATTAATACTAAAGGTTAAACTATATTTCTTCTTCATGCACTAACTGGTTTTTAAATTCTGATTTTTAATCATACTGAATATCCGCCGAGTTTACATGCACTTATAATACATCAACATGTAATATAGTTTAGCCTTTAGTATTAATAATAGCATTAAATATATTACTTTTATGTCTGTAAAAAACGTGAATTTATCTTTTGTTCAGAGTTACATGCATACATGAGCTAATATTTAGAAAAGCGCCAATTTGAGTCCCAAGTGAATTTTCACTAGTATTTCAATAACTAGTTAAAAAAGTAATTTTCCCCAGAAAGAAGACAAGGTTCTGCTTTCATTTCATCGAATAACATCAGAAAAAAAATTTTTTTTTCTTCAGAAAATATTGTTTTTATACATCAAAAATCAGATCGGTAACGTGTCCCCAGTAGCAAAGCTTAGCATGCAAACAGGTCATGCGCACTTTCTAACTTCCCTAAAAACGCACTTGCACAAAAAACGATTCTCTTTTTACCCCTTTGTTAATATTCTACTTCATTTTTGTTTTAATCGATTTCTGATCTTCTAGCCGATGCGAAATAAGCGTGTCCCAAGTTGCGCCATCAGAGTGGTAACAATAACTTCCGATCTATGTTTAGGCTCCCAAAATCATTTCCTGCACCTATATCACTTGATACTGAGTACCTGGTGGGATGTTTTATCGAATCGTAATTAAAAATTTGCATTTCTGCATCTAAAATTGTAGGTAAGATTTTTTAAAGTGATTTTATAAAATGTGTGTCATTTGAGTCATCAGATCGGTAACACGCTCTAAAATGCGCAGTTTTTATTATTTTTAAAATTATTTTATATATAAATATATTCCTTTATTACAAGTGAAAAAAACACGTGTTTGTTTTTGGTTCAGTGCGATCGACTCAGAAAAAAAAAAAAAACTTTGTCAGTTTGTCAGATCGGTAACAGTCAGAGTAGTAACATTGAAAAACAGCTAATATGTTACAGAAATAACTCATACGTTTTAGAATTATAAAAAGCAAAAATCATAGGTTTTAGCCATATATATTGAATACTTTTGTTCTTAAAAAATGAAAAGCAATGAGTTTTAGTACAATTGCTTCATTTGTAGTTTGTATGACCTAACAATAGACGTTAGTAAAATAAGAAAAATTGACACTGCAGAAATTAAGTTAATTAATTATTATTATTTTATTTATTTATTTATTTATTTATTTTTATTTTATTTTATTTATTTTTTTTTTTTTTTTTGGTGCTTCAATTTCTCATAACTTCGCTAAATAACTAGATAATAACTAGTATGCTAAATTTTAATTTCTGATCAAGAAATTAATTTTCCTGCAACTAATTAAAGAAAAGCAAGCAGCAGAGTTGTGTGTTGAAAAAGTTGAAGTTGTGTGTTGTTTCAAAACAAAACGAATGTTTTATTAGCTTGGATTTGGTAATCTCATAATTTATTTTATCTGAAAACCTTATCGCTCATTTTTATTTCCAAGAAATGTTTTTTTATAATAAAATTTGATTTTTTAGCCTAATATATATATTTTAATATAATTATCTTAATTCTATGTTAAAAATGCAAGGAAATGATATCATATTTAGAGATGTTAACGAAGACTGAAAGCATAAACTCAAATATGTAGCTCATATTAACATCAGATCTGTAACGGCTTAAAACTGAGTAATCTTAGGAGGGGGTAAATAACTTCCTTGACCTCCCCCTTTTATTTTCTTGCATTTAGACCCAATTTAGACTTAAAATCCAATATTAGTTTTTTCCTGCAAAAAAAATATTTTTTCAGAAAACTCCAACTTCAAATTGGCACTTTTCTAAATATTGGCTCACATACAAACCCACATGTGAAACTAATAAAAGCGTGTTAAAAAAAAAGAAAAAAAAAATCAGAAAAAAATGTTACGTCACATTTTCAAGAGAAATCCTTCTGTATAAAAGCAAATAGCTCTTAATAGTGTCAAGTAATAGAGTTCCTCTCTTCCATCATTAATTTCCGAGAAGGCCATTTTTCAATTTCTTTTTCTGAACCTGATTTCAGATAATCTGTTTTGTTCATTCGGCATTATATTCAGCCCGATGGACTTTGCTCTTTCCTCGACACAAATAATGAAACAGTTGAAGATAAATTGAATTTAGTACAAAGAAGTTAGGGACGATAAATTACAGGACTAAATCTGATTGCGCGAGCGAGCGCTTCAAGTTTGGGAATAGACGGAATGCTCATGAAAGAATGCAGGAAGAAAAATAACAATGCATAGAGGCGTGAAAGAAACCTAGTTCACTGATACTTTTGAGTTTCCTTATTTTACAAAACTAGTGTATAGGCCTGAAAACGTTTTTTTTTTCCTTTAAATAAAAGGTTAGCTCTTGTTTTCTAACAACAAAGAAAAATCAACTTCGTATATTTTATAACATAAAATTAGTTTGAGAACAGTAGATTTAAAGTTTCCTGCACTACTAAAAATAATAAGCTTAAAATTAGCTTAAAAAAAACTAAAAAATACGCTTTTAGATGCTCTTTTAATATACATCAGCATGTAATATGAGTAATATAGTTTATATAAGACAGTTTAGCCTTTAGTATAGGGCAATTCCATCGTTACAGACGTAACAATCGCAGACTTTGAACACAAATAATTCTGGTTTAGGCTGATGAAAGTCTTCAATTTTTTTTTCCTGTAGTGTAACTTGATGATGTTTATGCTACATTAAATTTGCGTGCAGATTGCTTAATTACAAAAAAATACAGAAATTAAAAACTGCCTGTTTCAGACGTAATTCACAAAACAGCAAAAACTCGACTATGTCATACAACTTACAATATTCCTCTGAATTATACGGAAATTTTGAACTTTTTTTTTGACGTGTTCTAGAGACTTCAAGCTTTCTAAAACCATAAAGAACGTGTGAATTTTGACTGCCGAATTTGTGAAAAAAATTCATAAACTTGTTACGGACAGACGTAACATCTCTGATTTTAAGTAGAAAACAGTATTTTAAAGCAGGAATAAACAAAGATTTTTGTGCTAAAACAATACAGTAGCATTAATTAACACATTATTTGAATATTTTAAGTTATACTGTAACAGTTTTAGAAAATTTGGGTAAGTCTGGGGGAGTTGAGAGCATATGCCGATATGTCAATATGTAACAATAAATTAATGCATCTTAAGACAATTATTTCCAAGAAAGATTGACACAAGAAAAGTTTAGAAGGGCCTTCACACAAATTTATTTATTTGTATTCTTAAAATTAATGCATAATGGGGCTGCTACATAAAAAAATCGGGAAAAGTAAATTCCTCCCTGGAATCAGTGATTGGTCTTAGGAGAACTTAAAAATTTGAAAATGTTGGATGATATAGCAGAATACTAGTACCAAACTAAAATTTAACCTTCTTGGTGACAGTTGGTCAATTTTGATATATTTTTTTTTTTTTTTTTGGATGAAAAAATGTGTCCGTTTTCGTCCGACGTTTTCGAAATTCGAACGGCATTTTCTCAAATAAATTTCAATTACATGCCGACATAATTAAAAATTTCAAAATCAGAATACCAGAAACTTTAGCACTCGTACCATATTATGCTATATACACGTATTGCTCATCCTGTGCTTTTTACCTATTTAATTGGAAATTTACTTTTGCTACGGACGTAACATAGAGCCATTTGTTATGTCCGAAATGTTACGTCTGTAACAGCATTAATTTAAAAACTAAATCAGTTGCAATATTTTTAACTATGGTGGGCAATTACTCTAAGAATTTGCCAAAAGGACCATTAAGGGTTTTTTTTAATTTTGATTTTTTAGGACGTAATGACAACTTTTGCTTCTTTTTTGTTACAGACGTAACATCAAACTTCTTTTTTTCAAACTTCAATTACACCATTTAGATCAATTCAAAAGAAATTAATGAATGCATATTATTATAGTACCGTCTTAGTAGTTAAAATTGTGCTACAAGTAGTTATTTTTGTTTTTATTTTTCGATGAGAAATATGCATTTGAAAATGTGTTCTTTTTTCTGATTTTTTACAAGTTCGTGAATATCGTACTTCCAACTAAGAAAACAAGTATTATTCTAACTCTCACCAAAAAACCAATGCAGGATTCTTAAAACATACATCTTAAGCTTTAAAATGATGTATAACATAGCAACATAACTTCAATATGAATTTTTGACCAATTGGTTTCACTTTTCATGGAATGGCCCTATAACTAGTAGAAAATATGTTATTTTTATTTTTTTACAAAGAACGTGAATTTTATCTTTTGTTCAGAGTTTCATACAAAAAACTGAAACACTTATAATAAACGTACATTAATATGTAATATAGTTTAGCCTTTAGTATTAACCCATCCCTAGTAGCATAATATCATCGGCCGATGATCGGCCATTCATCGAAACCCGATGAAATTCTCATCGACCGGTGATCGGATTTCGATGAGTTTTCATCGGGAATTGCTCCAATATGTCTCATCGGCCAATCAGAATCCGAGCAGCAAAATCCGATGAGTTTATGATGAGATTTGGAGCAATTTACGAGCAGTGCAGTCCCGTGCCGATGAATTTAGGATCAATTTTGGATGAAAATACGATGAGAGTTGGATCAATATACGAGCAGTGTAGTTCCGTGGCGATAAATTTTGGATCAAAATACGATGAGAGTTGGATCAATTTAAAGAAAAAAGAGAAAAAAAGAAAAAAAGAGCGCAGTTTAGTTCCGTGGCAGTGAATTTTGGAACCTCTTTTTTATTTCCCTCAACCATTTGCGACTGGCCAACTCCAGCATCGAACCTGAGTTATCGGCGCGGAAAGCCAACACTCTACCACCACGCTACCAAGTCTACGAATAATGAGACCGACACTGCATATTTAACAAAAATTTGAGATTGGGAAAATTTTCATCAGAAAATTTGATCTTTACTACCTCTTTCTGATGAAATCTGTAGCTTGGCATATTTTCATCGGGAAATTTGATTGGAAGTATATAGTTTTCCAATAACACATAGCTCGGTTAATTTTCTTCGGGAAATTTGATCGGAAGGACATCATTTTCCGATGGAATTTTGCTCATCTTATTTTCATCGGGAAAGTTGATCGGAAGGATATCATTTTCCGATGGAATTTTGCTCATCTTATTTTCATCGGGAGAGTTGATCCGAAAGATATCGCTTTCCGATGAAAAGTAGCTCATCGAAAACCGTGCTCGGATACTGATCGGAACGATGTCGTCGTGCGTTACGAGGATCGTGCGTACGTGGATCAGTTTACGAGGAGTTAGTTGATCGGCCGAGCAAAATCCGATGAGTTGATGCTACTTGGGATTAATGCCTGACATTTTTTTTTTCTAAATATGTTTTATGTACTAGTTACCCGGCTACAGAACACACTTTACAATGGTTATGTGCTGCAATCTTTTAATAATGAATTGAAACAATACCTAAGTAATAATTGAACACTATTATTCGGTTGAAATGTTCATTTTTGGTCAATTCAGACCGTTTTTGGACCGTCCCTAAAAAGGGACGCTAGGCATTAATGGGTTAATAATAGTATTAAATGTATTACTTTTATATATGTAAAGAATGTGAATTTATCTTTTGTTCAGAGTTACATACATACATACGAACCCAAAAGTGAAACTAATAAAAGCATATTAATAAACTGTTGCTTTTACATTATAATACTGGCAGCAGAGGTTCTAGTTTAAAACTGTAATATGCACAGTAATAAACTGTAAAATTAGCGATTTTAGTTTATTACTGTGAGTTTTACAGTTTTAAACTGGAACCTCTGCTGCCAGTATGGTACTGTAAAAACAAAAGTTTATTTTTTGCAGTGTACAAAACAACAAGTGGTGGACTACAGTGAACTTCTGTTTATCCGTAGAATAGGTTAGCACGGAAAAGCGAGTACCGCCGATAATCCAAGAAGTGGTAAAAAATGATACTAGGGTCAGAGAAAAGCTTTAAAAAAAATAGCACTCTAACTTACATTTAAATTACAGCTAAAAAGTAAAACATTGAATATAACAAATATCTTCAAAAGTTAAAAACCAACAGTAGCACATTCATACATTTGAAAATAATAACAATAACAACCATTATGTTAGTACATACCTTAAACTTTAAAAAAAAAAGTTTTTTTTTTCCTTAGAACTCTTCTTCTAAACTAGTGGTTGAAGATTTTCCAATGTAGCATTTTTCTCAAAGCGAGGTATTATCCTGCACCTTAAAATATTTAATAAGTTCGTTGAAATGAGTGAGCAAGTTGGACTAAGTTAAAATGTGTGCATTTTCTGCATTCAGTAAAGAATCTCAGTAAAAAAAAAGTGGGGAAATACCAACAGTATTTAGACAGTTTGTTGTATTTTACTTGTGAAAATCATGTACTCAAAATTGATTCGTTATATCGTCGCTTTCAGAGCAATCGTAAGGTATTTGATCTTAGATATGGGAGGACGATGTCAACGAAGCTTTTACTCGACTGAAATTTAGAAGGGATCTGTTCTTCCTCATTTTTATCAGAAATCACTGTTTCATTTAAACATATTTTCAAAATGCTAACACATTAGATCACTGGCTCTCAAACATCTTTTACTCAAGAGCGTATTGTAAATTTTTCACAACGTACACAACACTTAGTTCGTAGAGTCTAGTTAGCACCCCCCCCCCATACACCCATGAAATGCTTTTAAAATTAGCTCTTAGTGGTACGTTAAATTTTTTTAGAACTTGTTTTCTATTGTCTCTATGAGTACATAACTTTTCTCGTTG
Source organism: Uloborus plumipes (assembly GCA_038373865.1). Classification (NCBI taxonomy): domain Eukaryota; kingdom Metazoa; phylum Arthropoda; class Arachnida; order Araneae; family Uloboridae; genus Uloborus; species Uloborus plumipes. Next base: position 99,433 of record JAXGGA010002685.1, read on the forward strand.
TGATTCTATTTATTTTTTTCATTTCAAAGTATTTATTTTTGCCGTTTATGTTCCTGATAACTCCCCCCCCCCCCCATGCAGAGTTTTAAAACAACTGAGATCAAAACAATTCCAGAAGAAAATCTTTCAATCTAAGGTTTTGATCACATTTGAAAAATAAATAAATAAATAGATAAGGAACTCACAGAAAACCATCGAAAAATTCATTAAACATCTTATCGCAGAACGATTTTTTCAATCCCTAATTCTGCATTCACACCTTCTTACGTTGAACGGAAAAAAAAACTTTCCTCAAAAGAATGGAGAAATAAACTCAGTTGAACGCTTTTTCTTTTAGCAAGAGTTACTGATTAGTAGAAATGTAGCTAATGAAGGAATCAGCTTTCAGATAGTGTACGAGGTGTAAATTTAATTGAGTCAACTTAATTGAATTCAATTCATTACTGATGGCGATCACGTCTAGAATTTTGGACTTTTGTTTGCATCACTCGTTTTTCAATTCGAGAAAGTAAATTGCATTGTTAGAAAAAACATACAAATCATTGATATTTTAAACAAGTTTTAAACATTATATACCTTTCCTAATACTTCTTCCAATGTCATGGCGTATGAGTTAAACCTCTACTTTAATCAGTCTTTTTACCTACACTGCAAAAAAATAAACTGTTGTTTTTAAAGTATAATACTGGCGGCCAAGGTTCCAATTCAAAGCTGTAAAATTCACAGTAATAAACTGTAAAACTTGCAATTTTACAGTTTCTTACTGTAAAGTTAGTAAATTTAGTTTATTGTCGTAAAATTTAGCTGTATTATACTTTAAAAACAACAGTAAAATACTTGCAGCAGAGGTTCAAGTTTAAAACTGCAAAATGCACTGTTAAATTAGCACTTTAACAGTTTATCACTGTAAAATTAGCAATTTTACAGTTTAGTACTGTAAAAGTAGCAGTCTCACAGTTTATTACTGTGAAGTTAGCGATTTTTACAGTTTATTACTACAAAACTAGCTGCATTATATTATAAAACCAACATTCATTTTTTACAGTGTAGTTCCTCAAAAAAAAAAAAAAAAGGTAATTTCATCTTTACTCGTACATAGTGTGATACAACTACTCATTACTGATTAGTCGATTTAAAAACTTTTGTCGTGTAAAAAAGGGGCTTTAAATGCGAGGAAATCATTTCCTATAGCGGTGATGTACACTAGGGTGTCCCAAAAAATCGAAAATCGGAATTTTGCAACGCATACCCTTTTATTTTTTTCCTTTTACATCAAAACAATTGTAAAAAAAGTTTCATGCAATTTGAACAACGGTAACCCGTGCCGACTTGCGTCCGAAAGTGTGAACTAGCCCTTTTTCACTAGGCCAAATCGAAAAAACTTTTTCCAGAAATTCAAAATTTCATGTTGATAAAACGCTTCAACTATCTCCCCACATGTCCTACAAAATCATTTATCCAAATTAAAATATATTTAGGTATCCCAAACGAGGCTTAAAATTCAAAATTTTCTTCAAAAAATAGCTTTTTTTCTATGTATTTTGTAAACAATGAAAAATAAATTTTAAGAAATGATCAAGATGAAAAATATGAAGCATGAAGTATATAATTAGAGCTAAATATTAGTTTTTTCTCTCATTTTATATTTATTTCCCCAGAAAATTACTAATATTAAGGTTTTTTCAAGTTTTAAGTTAAATTTTTCAAATTTAAATGCTACATTTTCTTATTATTTATCTGAAAGTATGTTCTTTAGTGATTTTGGAACTTAATATTTACTTTAAATGTATCTGTAATTTAAAATAAATAAATAGTTAAAATAAATAAATAGAAAAAATAAAATAAAATTAAATTAAGCTATAACAACAATTTTTTGCAACACATATTTGTACAATGTTGCAGTACAATAACATTAATAAACATACTATCGTTTCAATGTTTGTTTATTGCAGTCAGAGTATATATTTCGGTGCTCCTGGACGCAGCATAACAAAAATTGTTTTTGCTCCTCATCGACTATTAGCAAACCATGAAAGTTCTGCATCATTTTTACCATTATTTCAGCTGTATCTTTTACTGGTCTAAGCACCAAGGCCTTTTCCCTTCAAGGTTAGTTCCCTTCAAGTGTTAGTAGTCCATAAAGAAGGACTCTCATTGAGAAAACTATCATCAATTTTAAGCCTAGTAAACAAAGACTGGCTTTTAAGTGATATCAAATTATCAATTGTTTTCTCTGCAAAATAATTAAATAACAGGTAACAAATGCGGGATATGAGGAAGTAACTAATTAAAAAATTAGTTACTTCCCCTCCCAATTTTTTTCGGTTCGGCTCAGTACACAAGTACTATTTTACACTTTCAAGCACAAGTCGGCATAATTTGTAATTTTTGAAATTACAGTAAACATTTTTGACATGATATTGATATTAAACAAACATTTATTCAATTTTTTAAAAGAAATTAGGTCCCCAGCACAAGGTATAAAATTTATATATTTCTTTAAATATTTGATTTTTTCTATTTATTTAATGCATCATTTATGAATTTTAACTTGCAGATACACTTAAAGAAAATATCAAGTCCCAAAGTCACTAAAGAACATTTTTTCAAAACAGCATTTGCAGATGAATAACAAAAAAATGTAGTAGGGGAATGTGGGGCAAAGTGAAATGGTGAAATATTTTCTCAGCTTGCAGTACAACCTAACTACAAAAATTTTAACTAAGTTCCTAGACAAATCGTTAATTCCTGTCAAAAAATAGGTTGCTCCAAATTTAATACCTTATTTGTAACATTCATGGTTTTTCCAAAATATTTCTTGTTATTATAAAAGAATAAGATTTTCGTAATTACCATCCAAACTATTAATTGAGAACTACTGATATCCAGTGCAGTCCTTATTTAGTTAAAATTAGGCATTTTTTGATCTTTAATGTTCAAAGTAATTTGTCTAGTGCAAACGGGGCAAAGTGAAATTGTTCATTTCGCATATTTATTCATTCATTTATTGAATCACTCACGTATTTCTTCATTTTTTAACTCATTTACATTCTTTTACTTAATTATTTACTTGTTTACTCATTCATTAACGCATTTTCTTGTTCGTTCTCTATTTTATTCACTCATTTATTTTTTCTCACACATTAATTAATTTATTTATTCATTTACTTGCTTATTCGTTTATTTTTCGTTAAAATTATTATTTTCATTTATTTACGCATTCATTTGAGGAAAATTACTGTTAATCGTCGAATTGAAAAATTTTCATAACAAAAATATTTTATTTTTCGCTTTGCCCCATGATTTTTTGGGGTGAAAATTTTTCATTTTTTTAATACAAAAACTTGTATTTAGCTCTAATTATATACTTTATGCTTCATATTTTTCAACTTGATAATTTCTTAAAATTTATCTTTCATTGTTTACAAAATACATAGAGAAAAGCTATTTTTTAAAGAAAATTATGAATTTCAAGCCTCGTTTGGAGTACCTAAATATTTTTTTTTAATTTCGATAAATGATTTTGTGGGACATGTGGAGATATAGGGGAAGTGTTTTATCAACATGACATTTTGAATTTCCGAATTTTTTTTTCTCGATTTGGCCTAGTGAAAAAGAGCTAGGTCGCACTTTCGGACGCAAGTCGGCACGGGTTACCGTTGTTCAAATTGCATGAAATTTTTTTACAGCTGTTTTGATGTAAAAGGAAAAAAATAAGAAGGTATGCGTTACAAAATTCCGACTTTCGTTTTTTTTTGGGGGGGGGGGACACCCTAATGTACACATAAGCACCTTAAAGAAAAGAGACATAAATGAAAAATAGTTTAATAATACATGAAAAAAGTAAGAGTTCGAAGTTTTTTTTTCGGGTTACAATGCACACCTTATATATTATTTAAGTACCCCGATTTTCGGTTTCTGCGTTCGGCTTCGGTCGGTTTTCTGATGATGTTGAGCCAGTCTCCAAATGTGTTTCTTTTTTTTAATGTTTAAAAATAGCAGTAAAAAACAATGAGTTATAAAAATATGTTCAAAATATTTGAATCCATTTTGTTTAATGATTAACTAAATTGAAGGTCATTTAAAAGTGTAATAAAAGAAATCTGCCGATTTCTTGGAACACTTAGGCATAATACCTTTAATGACGCATCGAGTCTTTTTTTTTCCTTTGCCCTCTAAAAAAGAACAGATATTCAGCTCTTAACATTAAAACAATTTTATCGCAGAGCCATCTGAATTAAATGCCCATAAAGCAGAAGAAAAGTTCTTACTCCCGTACTCTTTAACTCCATTACGTGATTTACTGCAATGACCATTTGTTGTAAAAGTGCCAGGAAAAGTAAAAACGCTCAATAAATCAAAAAAGAAGCCACTTTCAAAAAACTGCTTTTGAAAAGACTGTTTCGTGTGTGCTTTTCGTTATTATAACGAGGAACAAAGTAAACGGAAAGGCGTTAGATTTAGATATTAAATAGAGACTTCTTGTAAAAGCTTATTTTGAATGCAAAAATTTGTTTTTACGATACATAGGTAAAATAATTCAAAAAGATTTACGTTTTATTTTGGTTTACTGCCGTGACTCCAATATTTATCATTCAGATGTATTAATTTAGTTGTGATCTTCCAGCAATCTAAAACAAGCGACGTTCGTCAGTTTGTTTCTGTTTTTACTGTTTACAAAAACAGACAGCCTCATAAAATTTAGTCTTTAGCTCCTTAGTTCCAATTTTGCTTAAGTTTTTTAAATTAATTCTCAAATAAGAAGATAACAAAAACTCTTTTCACGTCTTAAACTATTTCAGTCAAATACCCAAATTTTTCTGTACAAAACGAAATTCGTCTGAACTAGAGTTTTATTTATTTATTTTTTAATCTTTTTATTTATGGTTGAAATCATACACTACAAGAAAAAAAAGGTTTAAGGTTATCGTTGTTATTGAGTGTAATGTTACACAACTTATGCAGCAAGTGGCGCCGATTTCAAGAAAAATCTAATTGATAGTGGAACTTTACAGAATGGCTTGTGTAACGTTTTCCCAAGCACCAAAAGTAATTCAAAAGTTTCAGGTAAAATTCAAAAATAAACAATATTTTTGCATTACATTTGAGCATTAAATATAGTTTTTCTGTAATCGAGTTTAAGAAAAATATTTCGATCTCGCTCGCACAACTTATTCTAAACTCACTACATTTCAAAATTAGCATACTTATACTTCCACTCAAAGTAACAACTAGGAATGTATTGAGAATGAAAAAAATAAAACAGGAGCAACAACGACAATTATGGGTGACATCAAACGGTAAAATGGGTGTACTAGAGGAACATTGTAACATATTCAGGGACATAGCTATTCACTTAATGGGAATAAAGAAAGCTAATCAATTAAAAGGATTTCCTTCATAAAGAAGAAAACATCTTCTCGAATACTTCAACAAATGCAATTAGTAAGTAGACTGGACATTAGTGTATGATTTTTTTTCTTTTAATTACACGGTTTATTAGTCATTTTTATAAACAAATGTAGTTGTATTTTGTCTTTGAATATTTGTACTTACATAAGAATGTATGCACCGATCAAGAATCAAAATTGATTCATGATACTTAAATAAATCGATGAACTAATTTATTTTACACTGAAGTCAGTTTGATTTAAAAACTAGTTGTTTTTTAATCTCATACATGGGATAGGACCTACTTTTATCTATTTTAGGTAAGTTAAGTGCCCCAAATAAGGCAAGATTAAGATGCATTGCCTATTATCCCGTTCATTTATAATTCAATTAGTTAGCTCCAATTTTTACACATTCATCAGATATGTTATAAAATTAAGAAAAACAAATAATTCCAAGGGAAATTTTCACTTTCAATAATGTTTGTTATAAGTTTTAATAAAAATAGATTTATTCTTATGAGGGACATTGGTCCCTAACCAGGCGAACTCTTGGCAAATAAACTAATGTTTGTGAAAATTGCAACCCCATGAAGGACTTACGCGAATGGGCTAAAATTTTCAGCAAATGCAAAGTAGGGTATGATCTGCAAAAAATTAGAATTTTAGACTCATAGCGCATGGGTACGCTGAGCAGCCCCCTCTGAACGCCGGATTTATCCAAATAAATAGACGGCTGCAGCAAGGCGTGTATGGTTATAGGTGGTTATCTGCTTGTGATAAACGTTAGCTTAGACGTTGTTTATGACTCTTCGAAGAAAAAGAGCAAGGTTTTAACAACTTACGGAGTTTGAATGGGGGAGGGTCATCAGCCTTCGTGAGCGGGATCAGCAGTGGTCGGACGAGTGTCAAACAGCTCGGAAATCCGGGAGTGGACCCCAAAATGTGACGTCAGCGCGCGAAGATAGACACCTGATACATATGGGGCTGACGGACCGTACAGCTTCGTCCAGACAACTGGCAGCACAGTGGTCAACAGCTACAGGTATTTCATTGTGTGCTTCATCAATTCGTAAATATCTGCTGCAGCGTAGACTGGGCGCGAGGGATCCCCCTCACACTAAACCATCGCCGCCTGTGGCTACAATGGGCCAATCCGCATAAGGACTGGCGTGCTGATTGGCAGTATGTTGTGTTTTCTGACGAATCCCGCTTTAATATGGGGTACCATGATGGCCGCATTCGTGTCCGACGCTATGCTGGTGAACGCCACCTTCCAGAGTGCATTATCGAAAGCCACAGTGGACAAACGCCTGGAGTCTTGGTCTGAAGTACCATATCATATCACAGACGATCTCAATTGCTACGAATTGTGGGTAATCTGAACAGCAACCGGTATATCCGTGAAGTTCTACAGCCCCAAGCTGTCCCCTTCCTTCAAGGCTTGCCTGGCGCTGTATTTCAGCAGGATAATGACCGCCCTCATGTCGCTAGGACTGTTCAATCCTTCCTTGCATCGCAGCAGGTACAGCTTCTTCCCTGGCCAGCGTATTCCCCGGATATGTCGCCGATTGAACATGTCTGGGATTTCGTTGGTCGGCGTCTCGTTCGTGATCCTCGTCCTGTTGCTTCTACAGACGAACTTTGGGTACGCATACAAACAGTATGGAATGCTCTTGATCAGGCAGACATTAAAAATTTGTTTGACTCCATGCCACGTCGCGTAGCAGCACTTATTGCAGCGCGTGGTGGCTACACAAAATACTAATTTCAATATTTTTTTATTGTTTGTTGGCTTTCTAAGTTTAATCATTTATTTGTACCACTATCACTCAGCTGTGTATTAAATTTCATTCAATTATGACGATTCCTTCATAGTGTTACAATTTTTCACAAACATAAGTTTATTATCCTAACGCAGTGTTGTAAGAAATATAGAGAACACTAAAAAGTACTATCGAACCAAATCATATTAGACCACATTATATAAACTCAAAAACATTTTTTAAAAGTTCCTGAATTCATTTGAAAGGAGAAAAATCAATCGTCACATTCAGAGCTCGAATAATTACACTAAAAAATGAATGTTGTTTTTACAGAATAATACAGCTAATTTTACAGTAGGGTCATTCCATTTTAAATCAACAAATTTTCAAAAAAGTTGTTGCATCACCATTTTTGATTTTGATAAAAATTTGCATGTGTATTCCTTTTACTTCCCAGAGCTCAAAATAGTGTTCATTTTATTTTTAAAAAAATTACCCTTTGATATATAGGCCATTTTTGGGGTTGGTAACAGCGAAAATCGGGCGTTTTGATGCTTTGTCTTATGAACTATAACTTTTTTTCTATCAAAGATTTTGAGCTCAAATATAGCTCATTAGAAAGCTGAGAAAAAGATCTTTTTATATATGCTATCAATAAATTTAAGATATTTAAAAAATATTTATTTTTTCAAGGTCAAAGTTCACGACGAAAATGACATTTTTTACTACTTTCGAACATTAAAAAACCCATGAAGGGTTCAAAGTAACAAGCCGATTTTTTCATCATATATTCATAGTAATGGTTACTTACTGTATAAAAAAAATTGGCTTGTTACTTCCACCCCCTTTATGAGATATGCCCCCCCAAAGTTGTAAATTTTTTTAAAAATCCCATTTTCAACGCTAAAAAAATGCATGTGGGGGGCAAGATAAAATTTTTTTCATTTGTGGTATTTTAAGTACTTTTTACCAGCTTTCTAATAAAACAAAAGTTGCTTTGTTATTCAAAGGCGTTTGGAAGATATAAGGGACTGAACTTTCAAAAAATCACACAAAAACAACACGATTATTTTCATTTTTAAAATCTTTTTCTTTATTTAAATGTAATTATATACCTTATTCTTTGCCTTAAATGCTAAAAAAAGACTAAGAAGAGCAATGAAGAAACATATTTAAAGTTTAATAAGATAATTTAATATTTTTAACACCTGGGAATATAGAATACCACTAAACTTGTCTGATTTTTAAACATCTGATTGCTACCTACAACAGGACTGAGCATTTCTCAACTTGTCCAGGTTTGTTCATACCATGTGGTAATCCTTGTTCTGGCTTGCTCTCACATGTGTATCTTAGTTGTCTCTCAAATTCTGAAAGAAGTAGGTTGTTGAGCTAGTGTTTCTGCTGTACAATCTTGTGAAGCTGATGTGATTTGTTTTCATTTCAAGTTCATTCATATTCACAGAATGTTTTATGAAAGGTAAAAGAAGAAATTCTTTAGAATTCTTAAAAATAAATTTAAATTTGTCTTTCTACATGTAAACTATGAATAAGTTATGGATAACCCTAAATGCTCCATAGGAGTTTTTGAGAATGATGATTGTGTTATTTTAAGTTACAGTAGGCAGTCTACTGTAAATAGTATTTCTGAGTACAGTGATGATGATAAAACTTTACTGCACCTAAATACTGGGTGTAAAACTATTGAAACTGTTTGTACCTACTATGCAAAAAAATTTCTTGCCAAGTTTTGCCACCTTTATGGAACTTCTAGCTGGTAGGTACAAACAGTTTCAATAGTTTTACACCTAGTTCTCAGGTGCAGTAAAGTTTTATCATCATCACTGTACTCAGAAATACTATTTACAATAACTGCCTATTGTAACTTAAAATATTACAATCATCATTCTCAAAAACTCCTATGGAGCATTTAGGGTTATCCATAACTTATTCACAGTTTACATGTAGAAAGACAAATTTAAATTTATATTTAAGGATTCTAAAGAATTTCTTCTTTTACCTTTAACAAAATATTCTGTGAATATGAATGAACTTGAAATGAAAAGAAATCACATCAGCTTCACAAGATTTTACAGCAGAAACACTAGCTCAACAACCTACTTCTTTCAGAATTTGAGAGACAACTAAGATACACATGTGAGAGCAAGCCAGAACAAGGATGACCACATGGTATGAACAAACCTGGACAAGTTGAGAAATGCTCAGTCCTGTTGTGGGTAGCAATCAGATGTTTAAAAATCAGACAAGTTTAGTGGTATTCTATATTCCCAGATGCTAAAAATATTAAATTATCTTATTAAACTTTAAATATGTTTCTTCATTGCTCTTCTTAGTCTTTTTTTAGCATTTAAGGCAAAGAATAAGGTATATAATTACATTTAAATAAAAAAAAAGATTTTAAAAAATGAAAATAATCCTGTTGTTTTTGTGCAATTTTTTGAAAGTTCAGTCCCTTATATCTGCCAAACGCCTTTGAATAACACAGCAACTTTTGTTTTGTTAGAAAGCTGGTAAAAAGTACTTAAAATACCACATATAAAAATTTTTTTATCTTTCCCCCCACATGCATTTTTTTAGCGTTGAAAATGGGATTTTTTAAAAAAATTACCACTTTGGGGGGGCATCTCTCATAAAAGGGGTGGAGTAACAAGCCAGTTTTTTTTATACAGTAAGTAACCATGACTATGAATATATGATGAAAAAATCGGCTTGTTACTCTGAACCCTTCATGGGTTTTTTAATGTTCGAAAGTAGTAAAAAATATAATTTTTGTCGTGAACTTTGACCTTAAAAAAATAAATATTTTTTTTAAATCTGAAATTTATTGATAGTATATAAAAAAGATATTTTTCTTAGCTTTCCAATGAGCTATGTTTGAGCTCAAAATCTTTGATAGAAAAAAAGTTATGGTTCATAAGACAAAGCATCAAAACGCCCGATTTTCGCTGTTGCCAACAACAAAAATGGCCTATATATCAAAGTGTAAATTTTTCAAAAATAAAACGAGCACTATTTTGAGCTCTGGGAAGTAAAAGGAATACACATGCAAATTTTCATCAAAATCAAAAATGATGATGCGCACCCCATTTGTTGATTTAAAATGGAATGACCCAGTAATAAACTAAAACTGCCAATTTTAAAATATCAAAGTGTAAAATTGCTAGTTTACAGTATTAAACTAAAATTGCTACTTTTACAACGTTTTACTGTACATTTTATAGTTTTAAACTGAAACCTCTGCTGCCAGAATTACACTGTTGTTTCTACAGTACAATACAGCTAATTTAATGGCAATAAACTGTAGCATTGTTAATTTTACAGTAATAAACTGTAAAATTGCTAGTTTTACAGTAATAAACTGTAAAATAACTTATTTTACAGTTTATAACTGCACTTTTAGTTTTAAACTGAAACCTCTGCTTTTAATATTATACTGTAAAAACAAGAACTTATTTTTTTTCAGTGTAGTTGTGTTTTTTCTTTTTCTTTTTGGTCAAACATACTCACAGTTTGTGAACATAAGTGGACGTGTTTGGAAACGAAAATACTGTAAGTTGTCCTTAACCCGGACCCTATTGATACGAATAGTCTTTTAAATGTACACAATGTATATTAATAAAAACGAATGTTAGTTCAAAAACGTATTTTTGTAGACAGTATTTTGTATTTTTAAGGGGACCAAGACGTTCTCGACTCAATAAATCCAGGAAAATTGGTTACTTTTCAAACCTGTATAAATTTTCACAAAATAATTATTTTGAAGTGAATTTTTTTTCTATTCCTTTTAACTACTATAGTGAGCATCATAGTGTTGTTCAAAACTTTCATTTATTAAAAAATATTTTTAAACATTGCCTGAATTAAGATGTAGTTTTATTGAGGACAATATTATCGATAGACAGTTAGGTACACTTTTTTCAAAAACGGTACAAAATTTTAACTTGAAATTTTCTCTGTACTTCTAAAACAGTTCAACTAATATCAAGAACCTCATTTAAGTTTTGTTTTATAAATTGAAAATTTTTAACAAAATTTAGAGTTGAACATTCCAAAATTTTCGAAATTTTCATCACCAAAATCAGCTTTTACACAAAATATTCAACAGGATTTCCAAAAAAATTAGGTTCACTAGAAGTATGTGCAGATAATAAATAATTGTGCCAAGTTTCAAACATATAATAGAACTTCTTTAAAGTGTACCTAAACGTCGAAAAAGTACATTTCGAGAAAACCGGCGAAAACAATTTCCCCCCTTGCATATTTCCGTACTGTTTCCGTTGCAATCCTTCTATTTTACGGGTTTCTGTTAACCGGAATTCTCATAAGTTATATATTTTCGGAAAGGAGAACATCTCTTCTATTTTTTAAAATAAAAAACAAAAATTCGATTTTTTAAAAGTTATTTTCGTCTTGGTCCCCTTAACGTATTTTTCTAATTTTATCCTATGTTGCTTCATATTTCATATTCTTGAATTCAAAATACAATTTCCTTCATGTGCATTACTTTATTCATCTACCTTGGTTCATTTATAGGCTATTGTGGTTAATCCGTACTTTTATTAATTCGGACGACCTGAATCCGTTATTAGTCCGAGCTAATGCGGTTTTACTACAGCACTTAAATGGTTATTCACTAATCATCTGTCCTATTCTCGAAATTACTACAACGCTGTCATAAGCATATTACTTCTCTCAATCCCTACTTAATCTTTAACACTATTAAGGAAAAGTCAATTAAGGGAAAGTCAAACCAATTAATTATTGATCTTTCTTACTAAATACTTGCGTCTATCAACTTATTTTATCAATTACTTTCATTATAGGAGATAGTTTTCGAAAGAATCAGTAAAAGCGAAACACACTACGCGGTTAATGCCCTCTACCAAAATTTACAAAAGGACAGAAACGAAATATTGCGATTTCTTTTATGTTCAAGATAAGCATAACATTGGGGAAAAGATACGCAATATACTCTCCAATGCGTTCACGAGTTTCATTGAAATGATAAAAGTTAATATAGAAAAGCTTTATCTGTTTGTAGTGTCTTATTTTTAGTTTGAGCAAATACAGTATAAATGATGCTCTACGTACGAGTGGCCATCCCGTGTTTCCTGAAGAAGAAAAGACGTGGAATCTAAAAGTGTTTCATTCTTTTTGTTAGATAACGAGTTATATGTTTCAGTATTTTCACAAACTTATAGTCCTTTTTTTCCATTCCTAATCATATTTTTTAGTCTTATATAACAAACGCGTATCGAAATTTACAACACATATATGTGGGTATCGGGTTGTCTAGAGGTGTTCGTTCGTTACAAAATGACTGCATTGTCTTTCAAACATTTAATTAACATGAAAGCACAGTATTACAGGACGAACGCATGCATCTGAAGTTTAACATAGGCATCAAGAACAATAACATCTTCATCGTCATGACCATCTTTGTTTCGGGATCATCTTCCGCCAGCCGAAACCTCGTCTCTCTGGGTGAGTAGGGATATAGGTAACATAAGTTCTCGGAGTGAACCTAACTAGTTCTGAAATTATAGTTCATGGGGAATAATTCACACATATATCTTCACCTTTTTTTTTTTTTTTTTGCTTTCAATAAAAACATATTTTTCTAGTCAGTGTACCATGATAAACTAGTAAATAGTACTACATACTTGACAAAGCTACTTCAGTACTTTCAGAACAAAATTAATTTATTTAGCTGTAATCTTTTACTAGTTTTATACTAGCTGATTCGTACGACACATCGGCTTTTGGCAAAAGGAACACAAAAACTCATTTTATTTTATTTTTATTTTATTTTATTTATTTATTTATTTATTTATTTATTTATTTATTTATTTATTTATTTATTCACTTATTTACTCATTTATTTATTTATTTATTTACCTACTTATTTATTTATTTATTTTATTTTATTTTATTTTATTTATTTTTTCAATAGCAGTAAAATTGTAGGTTGCTTGTATCTTTCGCTGATAGCGGTGAAAAAATCTTTAAAACAATGTCTTATTTTCGAAGCTTAATGAAGTATAACTAAAATTAGGCTGTACTCACAAAAAAATAAGAAATAATATATTTCAAACCCACATATAAAACCCATTAAGATATATTTCGGCCCAGATTTGAATTCATACCCTCTCATATAAGCACGACACTTTACCAACTGTGCCAATGCATCTTAATCTTCGGATGCTATCTATTAAAATGATGTGTCGTAATAACAAAAAAAGAGGTCTTTTTCAAAAAAAAAAAGTTATATTTTAAACTGTGGGTCTTCTTCCGTCAGTGACCGGCAGGAAAATCTTTAAAATAAAGAGTAAATGAAGGATTTTTATCAAGAAATAAGGGAGTTTTGCCGTGGTAACAGAAAACAGGCTAGTGAAATGTGTATACGAAAATATATATGTGTGTGTGTGGTTCGACTTATAAATAGTTTTCATAAAACGTATTAGTGTATTTGCATATATGGACATTTGATTTACAAAACTCCACGTGTATTTAAATAGATGTGTTAAAACTCCACGTGTGTTAAAACTCCATCTTTTAAATAGATTTATTTTCTTCTATTTTAACCCAAGAAACCATTACATTAAAGACGAATATGCCTCAAAACAAACATCCGAAAATTTAAATAAATATATCTTTTAAGACATAAAATTATAATAAATCATATTCGCATCGTATATCGTTTTCCGAGTTAAATGCATGATAAATATCAATAATAAGTAAATATGAAAGTAAAAATTTCTAATGAAATTCTAAGTTAGGGAATTCTTCAACTTTTGCTTATTTAATTTTATTAAAAATTCATAAATCATTTTTCCGCAATCGTAATTCTAAAATTACAAGAACGATTTTCCTGTTACTTTTCTTATTATTTAAATAAAAGCAAAAGCGCATTTCGAGGATAAATCACCAAAAACAAATAAAGAAATAAAGAAGCGTACATCCATAATTATCGTCATCTTTCAAAATCTAATGAAAGATTTATGCAAATACGTGTTTGGAAATTCTTTACGGTTTTGCTTTGACTTTAATATTCCATTTCCTCATTTTTATAAAACTCAATAAAATTTAACTAAATAGGGCATTTCTTTTTCTTGTCTGAAGCAAATTTATGGCATACGTTATAAGTAGTTTCTGTTAATACTAATGAAAAAAAGCGTAGTATATTATAAAACGGGACACTTACAATCCGTTTAAGTAGATAAGAGAGCAATTCTTCGAAAGATTTTTTGTTTCTTTAATGATGATTTGGAACGGATAAATTGAACGCAAGATTGACTAAGTATAACCTCTAATCATGTTTTTCTCAGTATGAATACTTTGAATGAAAAAAATTTCGGCTCTAAATTGTATATTATTCTAATTTATTTTAGTAAATAAAACAATTTTTCAGTATTTTACAGAAGAAAAATTCTTACTCTTGTAGTTAAAAAGAGGTGGGTGAAAAGTCTAAGAGAAACCTGCGTATGGTTAAAATTAAGTTCCCCTACTTAGATATAGGTAGAAGAGTTAGTTTCAAAACATATATATTATTGAATCGTAGTAGGTTCGCTCGGTATGAAAAATACGTTTTTACTACTGCTTATTAACGAGTTCAAGTGTGTTTTCTTTTGCCAAAAAGTGTTTCCATTTACCACAGAAGTGTCAATTCCTTTTACGAGGCGACGTTCAAAAAGTAAGAGCCGTTTGCTTATATTTAAATAATGGCGCTTCGGAGCACAGTTTAACTACTGCAGCGCCATCTACTGACTCATTGCGAAGCTACAGCTTCATTTGTTTTGGTTCTGAAGTCATATATTGTTGTCCGTGAATGCAAAGAACAATAGCCGCGAAAATCGTTGATCCCGCCAACTGAGAAGTGCGTTCTGTGATTCGTTTCTTCTGTGCAAAAGAATCATCGGCTGCTGAAATTCATCGGGACTTATGCCTGGTTTATGGACCTATAGTAAAAAGTAAAGGAAAGGCTAGACAATGGCGCCGTGATTTTGAAAATGGCCGAACGAATGTCCATGACGAAGAGCGGAGTGGCAGACCCAGTATCCAGACTGATAAATTCGTTTCACAAGTGGACCAAGCACTGCGATCTGATCTTCGATTGACGATGAGTGGCCTGGCTGAAGAATTCGCTCAACTCGGACGCACTACTGCTCACACTATTGTCACGGAAAACCTCGCATACCACAAATTGTGTGCAAGGTGGGCATCAAAAATGCTCACTGACCTCCACAAAGAGCAAAGAATGTCTAGTGGTCGAAAGTTTTTAGCCCGTTATCAACAAGATGGAGATGACTTGTTTTATCGCATTGTTACTGGGGACGAGACGTGGGTATCTTACGCCAACTCACAAACAAAACTGCAATCGATGAAGTGGCGACACTCAACTTCACTGAAACCGAAAAAGTTTAAGCAAACCAAAGAGGGACTCGAAAACACAGTCATCAACTGGTTCAACTCTCAGGCGGCAAGCTTCTATGCAGAGGGATTAAAGAAGCTGGTGCAGCGGCACGAAAAATGCTTAGAAGTTGACGGCGATTATGTAGATAAGTGCCCAGGGTAGCACAAATAACCTTTAAACGTTTTATTAACGTTTTTAAGCGGTTGTTACAACGTTAATAACCATTTTACAATCTTTAAACAAACGAAGTGTGCTACTTGGGTGAAGTAAGTTTATACCTAACTAAATATGACAATAAAATTTGTTTCTTATGAGTATATTTTTTTCTGTGACCAAACGGCCCTTACTTTTTGAACGCGCCTCGTACGTCTACTCGCCCCACACATCATGCATGAACTCAGGGGCTAAAAAAATATTTAATACGAAAATAATAATTTAAACTTTTTCCCTTCATATGAACTCTTCTCTCTACCCATGATCTCTACCCTGTGCTATTCTCAACGCCAAGATGCTACAGTTGATAGAAAACCTTTCGCGATATTATTGAACAATCTATGTCACACTTTGAGTATGTTGCTGTCGTTCCCAATTCTCACTGATCTAAAATCAGATCGGATCCATGATTCCATACCCTCTCAATCTGTCCAACAGTAATTTAGCTGGCCAATCCAGAGTTTCTTTGTGTGACAAGAAAACACAACAGAGCAGGTGTTCCGCAGTGGCCTCACTTTTATTGTGCTTCGTACATCTTCATACAGGGTGTCTAACTAAAGACGCCTCGATTTAAAAATTGAAAATCTCAAAAACAAATGACAATTTTGGAATGAAACAAACGGTACGTTTGTTGTGCAAGTCGCCAAAATAATGTATAGCATTTGAAAAAAATTGTTACAAAAGGTGCCAACAGGAGACGCTGCATGCTATTATTGCGATGCGAGTACCTATAAATAATGCTTTGAGTTCTGGAGCGATCCTTTCCAGCGTTGAAACAGGAGCAGGAGGATTAAACAAACTATACTATTGAAAAACAAGTGCCTCTTGTACTGTAACTTTAAAGGTTAGGCTACAATCCTACTTGTACTGCTTTTGAAAGTCGCTCTTTGTTGCCGTAGGACTGTACCCTTACCTGTGAAATTCCTGAAAAAAAACTACACTTGTAGTTCAATAGTATAATTTTTTTGAACCTCCTTTCACGGTTTAACGCTAGAAATAATCGCTCCTGCCTTCAAACACAATTTATAGGTACTCGTATTGCAATTACAGCGTGCAGACTCACCTGTTAAGCACCTCGTTTTTACTAATTTCCCAAATTCAATTTTTACGGCTTTCGCAATAAACAAACCGTTCGTTTCATTCCAAAATCGTCATATTTTTCGAGATATTTAATTTGGAAATCAGGGAGTCCTTTGCTGGACACCCTGTAAATTAGCATGTGGTTGAAGCAAATGGAGAACACAATAAACAAATTCTGACACCTAATAAAGCGTTCCTAGATTGTATTTCTTCTTCATGATCTCTTCTACGATTGTTTAAATTTGAGTGATTTCTTATTAAAAATGTCATTTTCTCATAGTCCATATAATGTTAAAACGAATTTCAATGACTTTCCTATTTGATCGATTTTGCTTAGGGCCAAACGGGTAACTTTAATTGAAAA